>JASAMV010001607.1:0-13621 GCA_030248065.1 Rhynchonema sp. JSB1_4 | reverse complement strand
AAACGAATTTTTGCAAAATACGTTTTTTGCCCATCCCTGGTCTCCAGTACGCTTTGTTTCCGTTCATTTTTTTACTGCAGTTGTATGTTTATTTGCATTGACATTATGGGTGCCCATCCAAACCAACACAAATAGACATTGTTAGGTCAGGCAGCCACTCTCCAGGGCCAATTTTCGTTTTCACCGATGCCGCGACCGAGACCGCGGTGAAACCGGTTGTGGTCCTGATAGATATTCTAGGGAGCAATTTGTCCAGCAATTGCTTGAAAACGCTCAACTAAGCACTCCAGAATCTCATAATTTTACTACCTTTTTATCAGCTGTCGCACGTGCTGTGAAGTCGTTAGAACTCCGCGGTCACCAGAGCAAGCAATGGTACCCGACCGCGGTGGGACCAGTTGGACTCCAACTTGCCAAAGTGGCAAAACAACAGTTTCTCACACGGCTAATATGATTCCCAATCACGAAAGACTCTGGTGAAACCTTGTACGGCAAAATAAAGTCGAAATCTAAAAAGTTCTAAAAACTTTTGGCCAGCCCCAAATGTGGACCAAAGTCCCTCGTGAACACCCAAGCCCCGTGGGATCGGAGATCGGAGGTCGATGTTGGTTTGATGTGTTGCGGGTACACTGCCCTACATATTCATGCCACACAGATCTCGTTCAACTGTAATGTGTGCAGCAGCCAGGCACGTTTCCTACCACAGAACAAAATTCTAAAAACTTTTGGCCAGCACTATATATATATATGCGAAGTTTGTTTCTCAAACTGAGACGTTTTTCTTCGCAACACGCACAAGAGAAACGACACAGATGATTTCTACAACATCCTTTCTGTTTGGGCTATTTCCCTCATTCCCAATTTCACCGTCGTTGAATAATTGGACTAGATCACTACAATTTACACGTTCGTTGTGTCAATGACACTGGTTGCAAATGTATACGCACATAAGAAACTCACATTTGCAGATTTGCCAACATTTGTTGACATTTTCTAACGAGAAATCCAGTCTGTTCAATCAATCAATCCATCTCTTTTCTATTTTTTCAGGACGAATGCGCACTAAGTGAGCCGAATTGTGTGCAAGTTTGAGTGCGTTCATTGAGTTTTTATCACACCGAATACCTTGGAACGTAAAGACACGCAAAGACCACGCGCTCAACGAGAGGAGTTCATTTTTACATTTTTTCTCATGTACGTTAATTCATGAAAAAAACGGTAGACGACCTCCAAGCCTTACAAGAAAAACTAACAGAAAAGAAAATCCGGACACGAAAGTATAGTGAAACGATTTGCTGCTCAAATGGACAGCAACATTTACAACAACAGCGTTGTTTTTTTCGGTTCCGTGAACTAATAAATTTATTCGGAGATGAAGATCTATCATGATTGAGGGGGAATTTTGATTTGAAAAGACCGATTTCAGATCTCGATGACCGGTTCCAGTCTGGTCCACCAGAAACTCGCTAAAAAATGTTTATGCAAGTGTGCCCCCAGGTCCCTAATTAATGTAACATCAATCAGCAAGCCGCGTTGTGCGCACTTGTCACCAGTTCGCCACCAAACGCACACCAGTTTCAACGGGGCTGGTTGCTGATGTTTCACTACGAATTTTTGTCTCACAGAACAGAGCCGATCACCAAGTTTTATGCATCTTCTCAAATGAACTTGGCCAAATCAAAAAGTGAAAGTCAAACTTGGCCGGTCCTTTGTCATTTTGTCATTTTGATGTAGATTGAATATTTCTCTTGATCATGTTTTTCTCCGGCTGTCCGGAGTAAACATGTTGATCGGCAGTGCCAGCAGTTGTTGCAAAAAGATACAACGCACATATATGTACGTAAATGCACATTTTGTGTGCGCGGGCGTTTAAAATCCAGCGCGTGCAGGCTCGAGCGCGTAACTTCGCCACAACATTCGAAGTGCATACATACATGCACGCACATTTCAGTTGTAATAAATAATAATAATAATGTACACTCACATTCTGAACAATGGAAACATCGCATCATTGTATGTGGTATACATATGTTGAGCTGCCAACTTCAGAATGTTAGTTACGAGCGCATCAGCAAAATCGCTTGATTGATCTGCATTTGACTGCGTCAATCATTACAGTTCATGGTTTTTGTTCGTCTGAAAAATATTTTTTTAGGAAATCCATGGAATTGGACACAAGCAGCCAGTGGGGAACGCGGTGTGCTCATACGCACGGTGCTAATATTTTGAATTTATTAAACCGCACTTCATGTTTTTGAATGACTCTATATACATGTATGCACTATGTATGAATGGCTCAGCCGAGCCGTGAGAAATTATAAGTACCCTGATTTTCCAAGATCAGATCTCCTCGTTTTGTAGATGTTTCATTGTTTCTCCTACTTTTACAAAAACCTTCCCGTCGCCCAAACTGGTCGCCTTGATAAATCAATCTTTTCAGAATGTTTCAAAGTCTAGCATTACCACTGAATTGTTTGGTGTTCACACACTATTGAGTCTCACCACCCCACGTGTGTTTCACAGGACACAAATGCTGCTGATTTTTAGTCCGGGTGTGAATTCGCCGCATAATTCCGCAGGTAGCCCATCTTTTGCGATAAAGGAGTATTTCTCTGATCTATGACCTGCAGTCATTATATGCTAAAAGGACTGCTGCTGACTGGAGTTTCTAATCTGACGCCCTGTGATTATAGATCATTTTTTCATCGCCGAAAACTGTTGGAAGTTCCCATAATCAGCGGCTAACCTGGGTCTCTAAGTGAACACTCAGGCAGGGCGCCGCATTTCCTCTACATGCGTGAATATATGTCGTGATTCATGCAGTGTTCCTATGTTTATACTTATTTTAGGCAGTAGCTCACCACAGGTAATTCCGAAAAATATTGATATGTTCCACTTTTTTCCCGGTTGGCTGATAAACGAAATTCAGCAGATAACAGATTTTTTCTCATTTTTCACCGGATGAACATACATATACATGTACCTTGTTATATTTCGCACCTCGCTGCGGTTGCGTTTTTCCATACTATATTTTATTTCGATCTTGAAAATCTACATTTTACTGCGTTGGTTTTAGTGGGTGGGATATATTTTTCTCCTGCAATGCCTTGGCTTAATGCATGTTGCATTTTCATTTTTGATCTCCGAAGAAATCCGTGGCCCATGGGTTGCTTTCAGCAGACCGCATTTCAAAAACGAATTTGTATGTAAAACTCCGAATATTGACCATTCATTTCCCAGCGCTTCATGCGATTTGACATTATTTTCTCAGACTCGTTTCACTGCAAAAACGAAGACATTATTATCCTCTTCCAATGATAAAAACAAACCGAAAAACACACAAAGCATTTCCCGTGCTGTGTGTTCTATCTGAACTATAATGGTCGTACACAGAGTTTCTTGTTTGTAGTTTCCACTTTGCGCACTTATGTAACCACGAGAGAAAATTTATTATTTTATTCGTCTTGTTGAGCCTTTGTAGTTCGAAAGAAACGCATTTCGCTTTTATTACCCATTTGACACAGCATCACATGAGCATGGCCTAAGAATAATGCAAGTTACAAACCAGTTTTTTCCTTAAGTTACATACAGTGTATGTATGTACACAGTACAGTTCATACATATGTTGCTGCCCAGTTCCGCTCTGCTCGGTGTAGAAAAAATAGGGGAATAAAATCTAAACTCTGAAAAAGTATGTCGTGCAATGGGAACAAACATGAAGAGCCAGGGTTACAGGTAACGTCAAGAATGCCGGTGCGGTCAGTGAGCCAGCGCATGCGTGTCGTTAGTGAACGACAGTAATCACTCGAAAAAAGTATGTATGTACGTGTGGAGTTTTTTGCTTTTTATATTTTGCGACGTGAGCTATACATGTACACGAAGGTTTTCGCTAATTTCTTATTAATTGTGCAAAAATTGACCTCAGTTTGTTTTGTTTCGCGAAAGTTGAGCTTCCATTATTTTGGCAATCGTGTGATTTATAAACAAACATGCTGCGTAATGCATAATTTCTTGTCGTTTGGTGAAACAGAATCTTCGAAAACTCCACAAACGTCGTACAAATTCTAGATCTAGGCGTGCTCTTGCGTGCATTTTCTGGGATTCACAACGGTTTATGCAATACCTGCAATAACAGCCAGCTGCAGCATTTCATTGTTCTGCCAAGCCCAGCGCTTGAAAGCATTCTTCTATTGTCATTACAACTTCAGTGTACACATCGTGGTAAGCATAATTGTTTACGCATACACTATTGTCGTAAACTGTACATTTTGCAATGTTTGCTATTATTGTGGGGCTCTTCAAAACTAATCTCACACACACACTGCTGCACTGCACAGCTCTCGAGATAAAACAGCGGCGAAAAAGTTACAAGTGAAAAATAGCATCGATTTCTGGAGGTTTAGGTATAGGTTTGAAATAATTCCGGGCTGCGGTTTCAATCAATAGTGAAAATTTGCGACTCTCCCACAATTTTCACAAGTCTTTTTCTCTGCTGTATTGTTCACACACACCCTCACAATACAACACACACACACAATTGTTTGGTAAATGTTTGCACAATGAAAACGTGCGTAAATCCGTGGTGTTCGTTATTGGATTTTAGGCTGTTTTCTCGGCTCTGTGTGATGAAGATTTTGATCTTTTGTCGTGTTTTTTTCGTCCAATGGGCTGCTTAAGTCTCAAGTTGTGCTCATTGAAATACAGCAAAAAAACCAGGTTAAAAACTTTAAAGAGGACTTTGTTCAACTATACATACATATACGAACCTAGATGTGGTTTTTTAATTTTGGAAATATTGGCTTTTATTTATTTCTAAGTTTTCTGTTAGTTGACAGTTGACGGTTTTACTGTTCTGCAGGTTAGTAAGACACGTATTTCTTCACATCGACTGTTAGTGAGCATCTTTGAAAATGTATCAAAGCTGACCGTGACGAAAAAAGTTTATGCCAAAAAAGGTATACATCCGTGGCACTGTGCGGCCCCACCCGCATCAAGAGCTACATGTAGTCCACAAATCTTGTGTCTTGGTGAACCATAACTTGGTGTCTTGATGTTCCGGGGTTACTAACCCCACAAAATTACCAGCAGCCATTAGCCGACTGGACATTATCGCATATACGTAATTTCAGTAAACGAGGCAAAAAAATTGAACATGGCTTCGAATCCGTACCGTCAAATGCAACTGGACGGGAAGACTTATCCGCAATGTACGCATTGTCAGTTCATCGAGCAGGTGATGGTGGGTAAATGGATTGCCAACATCGTTATGCTGGCGCTAAGTGTTGTCGGCATCGCGCTCTCCATCATCATCATCATGGTGTTGAGGAAAAAGGTGTGCATAGATACATATTTCGGGTTTGACAATTTTTGTCGTCTTTTATGACTTAATATGTGATCCGGCCATGGGTACACTATCTGGTCAATATTTCGCACCAAAGATGACCTGGTGACCGTCAGTCTGCGAACGCAGACTTTGAAACGTACTGAACATACAGTATATGCAACCGAAACAGCTCAAATGGCGCAGCTCGTTACGTGATTGGTCTAAACATGTTTGACTGGTGTTCGGTGGTCGGAGCGGTTGGTGGATCACAAACTCACCAATGACCTGAAACATGTGGAAACTGGGCAACCAAATTTTCGCGGTCAGGCCATAAAAATGACGCCACCGGCTGTAATCGAGGAAGCAGCGCTTCAGGGTTGGGAAACTATATACCTGGTTCTGAACGCACCACGCGGTGGCTGAACCTCCAGGCTCGCACTGTGTCGTAAAATTTGTGCTGACCGCTCGAAGGTGACGTGTCATGACGTCACGCCGAATCGGGTATCTTATCGAAGGCTACAATCGATGAATAAAGGATGTCGATTTCAGGAGATTCGCAACTGGGCGCACGATTTCCTGATTGCGATTGCGTTGATCGACATCATCGACCTCGCATCATCATCCGTTGACGTTTTCATCGAACCCATATTCTGCCTGTTGCCCGCGTTCCTCCACTTTGTGATGTCGATAATCATGTCACTTTGGCTGATGGCCGAATTCATGACCCATGTTGCTGCTGTGCTGCTCACCTGTACACTCGCATTGGCCATCTTTGTCGCCAGTTACTCGAGGAGAATACGGTTGGTCCTATTGTTCGGGTGCGGGTAGGGGCCTCAGGGATAACAGGATCACGTAAAGGTGGCTCAGCCACCTGCAGTTGGAAGGACGAGGTCGCGGTCAACGCTAATTGGTGACTGCGCGAGAGGGCGCACCGGTATGACGACTTGGTGTCCATCTCGGATGGTTATGTCACGTGACCTTTTGCATTTGAGAATATTTCTAATTTTGTTGATTTCACCAGTTTCGACCAGCGTATGAGTTGGCCCGTCACACAGCTCCTGCCCGTAAACAATCTTCACGATGATGCTCAAAATTGGTTTGGTCAAGAAACAGAAAAGTATTGAATTGCAAAAAGTCGTACGTGGACCTAGACTGGGCGGAATTTTTATAACCGGCAATATCTTCATGCAAACACCAAAGTGAACCATATTCCAGCTCAACGCTACGCAACAGCACGTACACAGTGCCCGTTGCCACATTGGTCTGCTGTCTGGTGGGCACGTTTGTGGCCGTTACCGTAATCATCGCCATTCGACCGTATCCCTGTTACGATATGTTGCTGGGCCGATTGAGCACCGACTTCAAGATACATGTCTACAAGAACAACCTCAGCTCGTTCGTCTACGATCTGTGAGTTTTTGAATTTATTGGAAGCATATTTAGCTTTTTTGCGAGCGGTTTTTTTCAAAAGACTGACATCACCAGCCACTGGAAACTGTGTGAAAATCGAAAGTACTGCTGAGTGCTGGGAGTCAGTACATCAAAGATCGCCAATTTGTTGCTGCCTAAGAAGTCAGGGAGCGCCGTTTAGGGCACACCTGATTAATCATGCCCACACTGTCAATAGGTTTGCCCCAGTCGGCTTTCGCCAGGCACGTGTGGTGCATGAGGTCGTCATCAGTGACACAAAACCGACTCTTATTCTTCAGATATCTCCGATCATCCAACATTCTCGTGTTTGTGTGCTTCGTGTTCATCGCACTGCTCGTGCTCATTGTTAAATACGTGGCCAAAGTGCCCAGGATTGATTTGACTGCCGGCGAGGTCTGGTAATGTTTGCAGAAAAATCAGATGTTTTTTTTCGAATTTTTAAATTTTTAAACCAGATGTCGGCCCGCCGACTCAGGCAGACTAATTCTCTCGCTCAAACTTCTTCTTTTGAATCAGTATGCTAATCCGGCACAAACCAAAGCTCCTTAAAACATCGCGATGCAAAAAACGTGGGGCCAAAAATTTGCTCAGATAACACGTTTCGCTAAGGCTGTGAGCAGATAAACGCGGAATGCGGAAATTGGTTAGCAGATAAACGCGGAATGGCAGAATTCTGCATTTCGCATTCCGCGTTTATCTGCTCACCTTTGCGGAATGGTGCGTGCTTGGGTGACGATGACAACTTCCAGCGTGCTGACCTCAAAATGTTGCGTGTTAACGCAAACAGCAACTGAGAGGTTTGACCAAAAGCATAAATTTACTTGCAGAAATGCAGAATTCCGCAAAGGTGAGCAGATAAACGCGGAATGTGGAATGCAGAATTCTGCCATTCCGCGTTTATCTGCTCACAGCCCAAGGGCGCGGCTATGCAAACGCTGGCGCGGGTCGCGGGTCAGAAACATATTCTATATCCAACAACGGCCCCGCGTTTGCATGGCCGTACTTGCGGGTCGCGGTTTACGGGTCACTTGGAACATTTATTTGTCTGCAACACTCAAAAATGGACCAATCAGAACTGTGCTACGGCACGTCTGCGACCGTCTCAAGTGTTTCGAGTGACCCGCAAACCGCGACCCGCAAGTGCGGCCATGCACACGCGGGGCCGTTGTTGGATATAGAATATGTTTCTGGCCTGCGCTCGCGTTTGCATGGCCGCGCCGTAAAATAAACGGAATTAATTTTATTAGATATACGAATATCAGCTTGCAAATTCAGGGTATTCAACTGCGTGCCATTTTCGTGATCATCGCCGTGCAAGCTGCGAATCAATGCCTGGGCTCCGTCTATCTGTTCATTCTGTTCAGCGTGGATTACGGCACCTATGCCATGATGGTAAACCAAATGTTTAAATTATTTTTAATTTAGAAAAAAACAGATTTTTGCACTTTTCACCAAATTATTTAGATTAAGTTCGTGCAAGTGATTGGGCCGATGTTCTACAATGTGCTGATTCCGATCAAATTCATCATATTGTGGTTCTGCAGCGAAAAGTTCCGCAACGTCTACAGATCACTCGGGTACGATTAATAAAACTATAATTATCACGTTTTCCACTTTTTAGCTTATTTCTTGGATATACATTCAAAAATTGAAGTTAATACAGCTGACCTAAATGTCAAGAATGTTGAAACATCAGTCGGTTTTGCAATGGCGTATATACCCGACAGCTTTGAAACAATGCTGCGACTTGGGTCTACCTTACCGGCCTGGCTTAAAATATATCGCGTCAGAACTTTTTTTGAGCATTTAAGGGCACTCTGATCAATGACCAATCGTGGCCCCATCTTCACTGATGAGGTCCTGATGCACCAGACAAGATTAAATTTTTGCACACCGATTGCAGACCCACGAATTCCGATGTCGACGACCAAACAAGGACCGGGCCTAATTCCACTGGTGCCAGCGATCCTCCCAGCGTTTCGTATCAAGTGTTTGAAAATGAGGACCCTTCACAAGATAAAGAAATCGACCTGCACAATAATAATGTTTGATTATTTTCGCATAGTGATATATTTTGCATGTTTTGCAATATTATTCACATTTGCTGTTGTACATGTACGCAATTATGTATTTGACCTTCCACAATGTCGTCAGCATATCTTCAAATCCTGTCAATTATTGGCCTGTGATTCGCTATTGTTTACAAAAAAAGATTTTTTACATTTTTGGGGAAATACAGTATGTAATGCACAGGATTCGCTATTCGCCAGACCACATTTTATGTCGCATTGGGCGCCTGCTTGTCCACCCAATCCTTCAAATGAATCGGCATCGTTTTCCGGCCCAGCGCCGTTCGCAACGCTTTACGCATCAATTTGTGTTTGATCAGAAACAGATAGACGTTGATCAGCGGGTTGAGGGTGGGCGGCACGTAAAGTACTCCTGCAACCAAGTATGGGCGTGAACAAGCTCGGGGAATATTTTCTCTGGTATAACGAAATATGTGGTTTCCGAAGGATTAAGGTATATGTACATATGCATACCGTATGCACACACCTAATTAATAATAACAAGATACTGCGCAATATAATGTGTGTGCAGGTGTCGATTGTCCGTTGACAAAATCGTGAGCGCCATCAACATGAAGCTGGTCCAGCATATTCTTCAACATCAAGCAATACTGCTCAGCGTGAAAGGTCATGTTCTACTGCAAGGCGAGCCTCCGCAACCAAACTGGCTTTTGGGCCTCGTTTCGAAAAAAAATAGCGACGCCAGATCTTGCATACTGTAAATTGTATTTCTTGTCATTAATTACCTGCCAGATGCGTGTTATATTCCCAGATGCGATCAGCGATCTCGGTTGGTATTACAACTAGCACCTGCAAATTCATCGGATTATTAATTTTCTTTTAAATTCGTAAAAACATTTTACTATATAAAAATCTCAAAATAGTATCGCAAGCACAAAGTATGGTCAACATCAACTGCATATGATTTTCAGTACGAAAGTATGTGTATTGATACCAATGTTGCCAATGTGCTCCAGGCCATTCGAATTGTCATGTCCTTCTGCAGTTTGGCAGCTTGAGGTGCGATGTCACCAGTATTCGACGTTTGGGCCACCTGCAATGTTGCAGCAGCTTCTAAATGTGATGCAGCAGGGTTTCAGCGCCACCAAGAAGTGAAGAGCCTCAAACATGCCGGAACTTTCCATATAAAGCCCCTGGGGTTCTATTCGGAAAAAGGTGGAAAATCGGAAACATTTTACCCAAATGGACTCCGTCTGAAAAAAACCGGTGTGGGTAGCCTTTTGGCATTTATGGAAATCATGCTAACGTTGTTGAATACCACCACAAACACTTTGTGTGCATTCAAAGCAAGTGCAATTCAATCTTCATAGCAGTTTCTGCCGCCAAATGAGTGAAAATGACCTGCTTTAGCACCCTCTTTTTAAGACAAGTCTGGGTATCTTTGTTGAGCTTTGCATAACTTTTTTCTTCAAACACATGCTGTTTTCGGAAACGTTTTCGTATACGGGCCTCGGAGCTCTATTCTGGGGGGGGCTTGACATGGAAAACTCCGGTACATACCAACTTTTTTGTTGTGAATCACGTACGCTACCAGGGCGAAGAACAAAATCACGATGGACATGATGTGCGCTTTCGAAAACACGTGCAGTTGATAGGTGTAGAGCGACGCTGAACAACAACAAATAGGAATTTAAAAAAGGGACCTTAACTTTAACGAGCAGTCGCCATAAGCGAAATATTGAAAAATTGACCAAGGGCGTGTCTATGTTGTAGGCGGTGTCAGTGCACTGGTTCGACAAAATGGCCAGTGCGTATAACACACGGAGGCACAGCACAGAAACTATTGACGCACATGGCCAGCTGGGTGATATTGCACAAAAACAATATTATGCTGCAGCAGTGTCACTTGACTGTCGCTCCTGTTGGTTGTTGGCCAAGAATATCCTATTCGATCACATCAATCGGTCGTGATAATCAGATCTTATCACATTGATGTGATGGTTCTGCTAAACGGTCAGATCCGACCCGATGACCATCAGTTTGAGTGTGGCCAGGGCCGTCAGAGAACTGCTATATACCCATCTCCTTCCTTCTTTTAATATCAATCCAACTTTTATGACGTTATTTTCAACCCGGCCATGTTCTAAACAACCTCGTGTAATGTGCGTGCTCGAGATAAACGTTCAGAGTGCAACTATGTGAAAAACTAAAAAACTAACGCCACATTGTGTCCTCTTGGTAGCACACGTCGGCCGACGCAGGTGGGCCTTTCAAACGCATCTGATACCTGAAAATTACAATGTCATCCACAAAGTGTCATCATCTGTGGAGATGAGTGTGATATCATCTGGGAACCACGGTTGGAATGCGGAATTGATACACTCCAATAAGAGCGGATCCAGGAGGGCTACAAGGGCATCGGCCCTCTTTCGTTAACTTGGTCCATGGAGAGAAAGGATCTACTTTTGGAAAGAACGAAGGAAAAGACCCCCCGAATCCCAGGGTTTTTACCACATAACTTTAGAATCGAAAATCCCACCAACAGTTTCTCTTGGCATAATTGTTTTCATGATGCAGCCGAACCATATGTGAAACCTCAGCCGGCTGGCCATGCGTGACGTCTCAGCATGACACACATGTGCACTATACAGCCAGTGCGGAAGTGACCAACTTCCCACCCCGGAATCCAGCAAAGTGCACACAGTACCCGCCCTTACTTACGCTGATAGCAGTGCGATTATTTCGAAACCGACGCCGTGCAAGAAGACTCCAGCCACCAGCACGTAGGTCATCCTTGTATCCTTGTTCATGTACCTACCGTGTATAATTGTAGTTTGACAGAACTGGGCATTTTGTGACAAGTTTTGTAAGTGTGTCTGTGATTGTTGCGACTCATGTTAATGTTACGGTATGTACCGGAGTTTTCCGCATAAATTCCCTTCCTGAATTGAGCATATTTCCCGAGGGCTCTATGCGAATAGAGGCCATGAGACTCATGAGACTGTGTTTGGGTGTTTTTTTTATCAAAAAGGCCGACAATCTTTCAAATTTTCGGTATACAATGTTTCCACCTTTGAGTTCGGGGGCTTGGTATGGAAATCTCCGGTGGGATAAGACCAACCACATTGTGGCTGCGGTGATCAAGAATCGATCCATATTCGTCACGCACAACATCAAACCAGTCGACGGATAGAATACACCCCAAAGAATGTTGAATGGCATCAGTGCACAACCGAGCGAGGTTAAGACCAGCTGCAACCCTCGAGAGCACTGTATAGACCGTCCATAGTGTCATGACACTTGAAGCAACGTGTTGCCCGGTGCATGAGTGCCATGATGTCATGATGTACTATTACATGCTAACGCAGCTGTGCATTTCTTTCAGCACTTTGCGGTACACGGTGTGCAGAGATACATATGTACATATATCAACTCTCAATTGCTCAGTCAAAAAATTCAAGTTTAAACATTTATCCGTATGAAAATATTACATCTTACCGAATTGTTATTCGAACCAAACAGCCTCGGCTGTAGCACATACCAGATACCAGCAAGGAAGAATGCCAAGCCATTGAAAGCATCTGCCAATGCAAGACCTGTGCATTTGTTTGAATTTTTGCAATTCAAAAAATGTCTCTATTTTCTGTCATGCGTTGGCGTCCTTCTTCAAAGTAGTCAAATGTATACACCGTGGTGTCCAATCATATGCGAAAAACGGAACTGGATCGTGCTCTTTTCTTGCACAACAGCAGCACCCAATCAAAGAAGCCTGCTGACGCAAAACCAACTGTTTTCGGTCCTATTCTGGCCGGTTTTGTATCAATAGGTTAATTGGTTGTTGCTCCTGGGCAACCTCGTTCTAGACAGCAGACAGTCTTTCCGCTCATACCTGCGAGTCCAACGTACTCCTTACGCGATCGCAACGCTCGATGGTAGACGATCGGATAGAACAACGCCAGGCTGCCGACAAACATGAGGGCCCCGGTGATCAGGAAAGCGAGCGTCGTGAACCCGTGCAGCCATTGGTACTCGTCAACTGGCGTCGCGGCCACAGTGCCGTTTGTGATGTTGTTGATCATGCCACCAGCTTATACACAGGCGTTGTTTCGTGTTCGTGCTCACGCACCGCTCCAGCCCGTTTCCTGAATACACCCTATACCGCACTGTTTCAGTTTGGACGACCAGATAAAAGAACAGTGGAAGAAGAGGACCGGTTTTTGGCATGTTGTGAAACGTTCGGGCCCATTATGTACATTAACTCTGGGCTTTTCTCTGAATCCGCCTTTTTCTAGAATGCGACCTCTTTACCGATTATGAGCCCACTTGGCAAGGCATGGTGGGCTATACAGTATACTGTGGCTTTACATGGTTGTCATTTTGTGACTGCAGTGTGTCGACTCAGATGCCTATGTATACCCAGTAACATATCTGGTCACATAACACATGCAGCATGCAGACACACACACAGTCCCAGCGCTGGTCTGCAACGATAGAAATATCAACATGTATTAGCTTAGCCCATGTGACTGCATGTTTCATTGCGGCAGGTGGTTTTGCGCATCTACAGTAGGTATATTTTTAGCAAACATGTTTGGCCGTAAGTGAGTTTGAAGGCCTCAGGCGATCAGCCGGTGAGTTGCAGTTGCGATTCCTCCCCACAACAACCGCGTTTACATAACCATCACCTTTGCGAACAGGATGCTGTTATGGTGACGATGACAATCCAGCATGCTGACCTCAAATGTTGGGGACATACTTTTATTTGGGACAATTTTTTGTTTCGAAAAGTTAAAATAACACAGACGCATGCCCCAAATAACATGTCCAGGGGACTTAG
>JASAMV010001605.1:0-25810 GCA_030248065.1 Rhynchonema sp. JSB1_4 | reverse complement strand
AGGCCAAAAGAGGAGATACTCTCCACCTCACAATTTTGGGGGGAGTTGAGTGAGATTCCTTAGGGGACGTACTATACCATACAAATTTCGTGGGACTGGATTTTCATAGCTCAAAATGTGCATAAGTCGCGCGTAGCGCGCGAAATTTTAAATTTTTAGTCACATTTGGTCGCTTCTTGGCAATTTATGACTAAAAAGGGGTACTGGGAGAGATGCTGTACCAGACCGGGCGGGATACTGTACCAGACGCGGGGGGCACATACTGCACCAGCGATGAGGAGATCTTGTACCCCAACTCCCCCCAAGCAACAGCACTGATTTCAACTGTACTTTGCGACAGAGATGCTGAAAAACGCTGTTCGAAGTTCATCCTTTAATGCTATTGCCAACATACATGTGCCTATTGTATTCTCAGTGTGCAGCACGTACCTTGTCCTCCATTTCATCTTCAATGCCCTCCCAGAAGTACATGCCATCAACGGTTTCGCCCACATTGGTGAAAATCAGTTCTTCTGGAACATCGTCAGCCATGGGTTGTATCTCTCATGCTGGTGCCAGCGCCACGCCCGCAAAGAACCCGCCTGCGGGTTGATACCGGCCAGTTTACCATTGGCACGCGGAAGCGCATCCCACGCAATGTCGTCACCTGTCGAGTAAGAGTGCGTAAAACTGCCGAAAACGTAAAAATGCAGGCGACTGAAACAAGCGTTAAGCGACTGGCAGTGAAGTGAAATTTGAGAATATGTGCTTAGTCACTTGTAGACGTACCAACAACGCGCACACGGAATCCGGGCAATGTCGGCTGCGACATGGCCAGAATGGTCTTGCCGCAAGCCGATGGGAACGCGGCCGCGAGAAAATGCTCCTTGCCCGTCATGCCATGCGTCACGCCCATGATATGCGTTCAATGTGCACTTGCGTTCAATGTGAAACCGAAAATGACACGCCAAAAATGACGTGAAATTGCCGCATGATTCCCCATGATTCTCTTTCTGTAATTCGTTTTTCGTGACAATTGAGTTTTCGTTTTCTGGGATTTGGGGTTTGAGTGATTTGATTTGCAGTTTTCATGACTGTTCCTGTGCCGTTTGTTAATATTTGCCTGGAAGTGCGCAATCAGGTACTATCCGCCCAAGGACCGCGCAACAGTTTCTTGTGACCATCCATGCCCGCCACACTCACCAACATGTGCTCGGCCATCCAGCCCTTCGTCCCGGGCAATGTTGCTGGCAATGCGCAACGCGAAGCATTTCTTGCCGAACAACGAATTGCCGCCATAACCCGAGCCGAACGACCAGATCTCGCGTTCCGCAGGTCGGTGTAATGATCACTTTCTCCGGGTTGCACGGCCAGTGGTTGGCTGCCTTGGCTGTAGAAACGCACAGATTGTATTTTCGAGCAACAATGGGTGAAATCAACCCTCATCCTGATCCTGCAACTTGATTGTTTCAGTGCTTTAGCGCGCACTGGTGGCGGTGATACCTCAGCTGGTACACCGTTCATACACCAGTGTTGCGCCCTGCGTTGTGCCAAGGGTGTTCTTTTCAAATATCAGTTCCAAAATTAGGATAAAAATTAGATAAACACGCCTACCACTTTAAGTACAGAATTTTAGTTACGCGATGCCAGTCAACTGTTCCCCTCACGATCGGTACATACATTTCCCAACGACAAATCAACATCCCCCGCCAGACCAACTGGTGACGGGACGCGGCAGTCCGACCGAATGGATGCATCGCACAAAGTCGTCGTTGCCTAGCACTTCCCAGATACGCGGTGACACGCGTGTCATGCCACGCATGCACAACACCACGTAGTTGCTGTCAGTCAACTGCACTAGGATACCCGGCCAACAGCAAACCAACCGGGCAGAACGAGAACGGAATCACGTACATCATGCGACCTGCAATGTGTGTGTGTGTGTGTGTGTGGGGGTAAGATGATTACATTGCAGTTTGCAAGTCAATTCACTTCAAATAGCACAACAGCTTGATCTTTTGTTTTGTATGCATAGGTAGACTTTTTAGTGCAGCATTCCCCCGGTTTGTTCGTCTCGCATACCCATTCTTATTTCAATTTCTGTTAACGTGTAAGGTTCAGCATAGTCACATCCCTGTTGTTCCACAACTAATTTTGCAACATTTGCTGGTAACTTTTCGAAGTAAATCTAATCTAACCAGTCTGTCCCCTGTATAAAAGAACAGCAACACCCAAGCACATCAATAAAATACGAACACGTGTCCGGGTGGAACATGCGTGAATTCAAAAAGTGACGCCTTAAATTGCGCGTGCGCTCAGTTTCAGTCGTTTCCATTCCACCCGCTGTGTGTGTGTGTGCATGTCCATTTTACTGCTGCTGCATCTGCTGCGTTCAGCCCCCCAATGGCCCCGTTTGATTTAGAATCTGCTGCGGTGCAACTCAAACTGGCTGCCTGTACCCAACCGGTTTACGAAATTGTTTTTGTCCAAGCGGTAATACTGATGTGAAATATATACGTCGTTGTTTACGTGTCGGTGTGCCTGGGTTTGTGTCTTGGCTAATAATAATACCGAAAAATCACGCGCTTTGCGGTGTTTAATATTTGCGTACAGTCTAAGCCTCACCGTCACGTACAAGTTTACTCGACAATTTAATTCAACACCGCTAACTGGCTACTTGGCTTGTTTGCAGTAAAAAGAAAACGAAAATGAGTCTAGCAGCACAGCACCTCATGGTATTTGAAATAGGCCCCTGAACAGGCACATGAAATTAAATTCAACACAGCTCCTACGTGAATCCTGCCCATGTGACCGCATTGACTCAGTTTAACGATGACTATAACAATGTCACAAATACGCACGTATCGGCTAGATTATCCTAATTATGCACTCCATTATGTGCATACGTGTGCAATGCCAGTTCAGCCTGGCTAGGAGAACCCTGATCACGTTACTTAGTTCCCAGCGCAGCGCAGGGATATTAAGGAAATTTTGCGCCCAACAGATATGCACGTGTGTCCCTGATATGCGTTACCTCACTCCCAATTACAAGCTGCCTGGTGCCTGGTAACAAAAGCCCTTTGCTTTGCTTTATATCTTGGATCCCGAGCACAGACCTGCAGGTCAAGCTTCTAATGGGCAGGCACAAAAGCGGCTGTTGCTCATAAACACCCAATGTGCTGCGAAGATCGACAACAGGCATATCCGCCATTGCCAATCCGAACACAGTCATTTCACACCTCAACTTTAGCACGCGCAGCAGCCCAAGGGCCATGATTGCCAGCCCAGCTACCAAAAACTGCGTGCGGGTTTAGCTAACTAACCATTGCTGACCCAGAAGGCAGAAGTTTTTAAAAAAACAAAAACTATCACCCGCCACTACCAACACCGTTAAGAGCCGATCCACGGCTCAGAACCGGGGATCCAGATGCAGACCGAAAGTACAGACAAAAGAAGTGTGTTAGTTGGTCTGCATATTTAACGTTGAAAAGTGCGCAGTGGCCGGGCGGTATTCCTGGCACATTTGGGTCACATGGTGGTGGCTACGCTGGTTGTTTCGGCGAAAACAAACAAAAGGGTGCACAACTGTTGTCATTCGATTCCGATTAGAGAAAGCTGCGGTGTTCGGAGCTGTTAAGTGGCTGGTGGGGGGGGATTCCCTCCTAGGGGGGAGGTACCTTGCAACCACCCCTTGTGCTGGGGGAAGAGTAGGTACCTTGCAACCATCCCGGAGGGAACCTTGCAACCATCAATTTATGGGCAACATGGGTATTTTTCGACCTCAAAACACCAAAAATTGCGCACTTGAGCACGAACCTCTACGTAATAGCTATTTTAGGCAAATTTTGGGCCAAAATGCAAAAAAGTACGAATTTTTGGCCAATTTTGCAATATAATGCATGCAAGAAGCGCCCTTTTTCGGACCTCAGGGGTACCTTGCAACCTTCTGGAGGCTGGGTAGGGGGTTCGGTAGCTTGCAACCATCTGTGTCCACCCCAAGGGTACCTTACAACCATTTGCCTGCCTCTACACTGTGTTGAAACGACAAACTAACATCAGAACATACAAAGCCCAATGTAAGACAAGCGATAAGTATTATACATGTTGACAATTGATTAACGTTTCACCAACCTTGCATGCAACCAACGAATCGTGAAAGTCGAACTCTTTGCCTGAACTGCTCTGGCGGCATCCAATGTCCCATTTCGGGCTCGACACCCTCGGGCGTGTGCACCACTGTTTCGTACTTGTCCGGTGCCGCAATCCATGTTGTGCTCTCCACACGCGCCACGTCGCCGCAATCTGTGCGACAGATGTAGCTGAAATTGAACACTTTTCACCATGCCAAGCACTTTTAATAATGAATTGAACAAAAATACATGTCTCTCAATTAAGCAAAAATACCAATCTCCTCAAGCTTCTTCAACGGTGACAGCGAGCCGCGTTCGATAAATTTGCCCAGAATCTCGTTTGCTTCGTGCTCCGATCCATCACAGATGTAGATGCCACGTGGCTTCATCGATTCGGCTTTTTCGGGCCACGAAACGCTGCACTTTGAATGGCAGCAGATGGAAATCACCCTGCGAACAGTTACACTTAATAGCTTGCTTAGCTTTGACAAAGTTGAACCAAGCAAAATATAACGTAAACACCTAAATAGGGCCCCTCGGAAAAGAGCCCCTCCCCGAAAAAGCTCTCCCTAAATAAAAAAAATGCCTGTCATTCTAGTGTCTTAAAAGCTTGATAGTTGTACACCATGTACGCACGTTTTTGTTACTCGTTCAAAGGTATAAACTGCGCCTCCTATTGATGTACAGACACGAATAAATGAGATTACTTAACCAATAAACCCACGTCAAATACCGTTTTATGTGTATTTCTATTTCTGGAAACAATTCTTTTAAGATTCGGGGCAGTGACCAGTGATAAGGTAATAAGTCCCCCTGCCCGGAATAGTGCCCCTTCCCCGCTCCCCGTAATAGAGCCCCGAGATGGGGTCAGTAATCCTTGGAACTCAGTGTTGGAGGTGGGGGCTTTGGGGGGGGGTAGCCCCCCAGAACAGTAGGGTATCCCCCTCGCCTGGGACAGTAGGTGTCCCCCCGATGTTTGGCATGGTACAGTAGCACGATTCCACACATAATGAAAACATTAAAAATTTTCACCCAAAAACCTACAACCCCCAAACCCCCCTAGGTACATAACCCCTTCAGGCCATCGGCTCTGGCACAAAAGGAGTCCCCCCTCTCCGTAAGCCCGGTACAGTAGGTATCCCCAGGGTAGTACTTGGGGGGGGGGGGGTGAAGGTCCCCCCCAAATTAGTGTATTTATCGTCAACACATTTTGATTTCATCTATCTATCGCCAACACTTATGGGCAAATCTATCTATCGTCAACATATTTTGGGAGCAATTTATCTATCGTCAACACATTTCGAACCCAAAATGGGTATTTTTGCCTAGCAAAAAGGCGCAAAATCGGTATACTTTCTGTCCCAAATAGGCAAAATATCGCGCGCTACGCGCGGATTTGGTACGTCTAAGTACAACAGGCGACCCCCCCCCCCACCATCTATCTATCGTCAACAAGGTTTTTGGTCGACCCCCCCCGCCCACGCGAATTTCGGACTGGGCGTCATTTATTATTGGGAACACATTTCGGGTCCATGAGTTATCTGTTGAGACCCTGACCAAAGACTACACTGCGGTGAAATTAGCCTGACTTACTGTACCTAGGGGCTAGGGGGGTTCCCTGATTGGAAAAATCCGGGGCGGGGTGGGGGGCAGTGTACCTGGAACTTTGGGGGAGGAAAATTGGGCTTGGTGGGGGGGGAGGGGGGAAGATTTTTCGGGGCGGGTAGGGTACAACACAAGTTTTTTCGCGTGCCTGTTTTTATGTACTAAAAAGTACGTGTGTCGCGCGCAGCGCGAAATTTTTTGCACTTTTTCAGGGTTTTCGGTCGAAATTTGGGCATTTTTGACCGAAAAATGGGCATTTTGGGGTGAAAGTCGGGGCGGGTAGGGCAGTGTAGTACTTGGTCAGGGTGTTGACGATAGATGGGTACGGACCCGAAATGTGTTGACGATAGATGAATGACCCAAGAATAGAAATCTGGGGAGGGGGTCGGACCCAAACTTGTTGACGATGGATCGATGGTGGGGGGCAGTGTCGTGGCAGGCAGATGAGGTTGCAAGGTACCCTTGGGGGGGGATGGATCCAGATGGTTGCAAGGTACCCCCTCCCCCCCCTACCCAGCCTCCGGGAGGTTGCAAGGTACCCCTGAGGTCCGAAAAAAGGGTGTTTTTTGCATGCATTATACTGCAAATTTGGCCGCAAAATTGGTCTTTTTTTGCATTTTGGCCGAAAATTTGCCTAAAAACCCTATTATATGGAGGTTTGAGCGCGGAGCGCGCGATTTTTGGGGTTTTGAGGTCGAAAAACACCCATTTTTGCCTATAAAAACCATAAATTGATGGTTGCAAGGTACCCTCCGGGGTGGTTGCAAGGTACCTACCCTTCCCCCATCCCCCAAGGGGTGGTTGCAAGGTACCTACTCCTTAGGGGGGGAATCCCACCCCCCAGCCACTACACTGGTGGGGGGGGGTCGCCAAAAATTAAGGTATAGTATAGTGTACTAAGTTGGTAATAATGTGTAAATATTAATGAAAATGTACTTAGATGTACTAAATCCGCGCGTAGCGCGCGATTTTTTGCCTATTTGGGACAAAAAATACCGATTTTGAGGCAAAAATACCCATTTTGGGGTCGAAATGTGTTGACGATAGATAGATTGTTCCCAGAATTTGTTGACGATAGATAGATTTGCCCATAAGTGTTGACGATAGATAGATGAAATCAAAGTGTTGACGATAGATACCGTAAAAACCTAAATAGAAGGGGGGGGCTCTATTAACTCACTGACCCCATTTTGGGGGGGCTCTATTACGGGGGGGGCTCTATTCCGGGGGGGCCTCTATTAATTCACTGACCCGAACCTGAAAAATTGTTCCCAGAAATACCCCCCAAAAACCCCTAAAAAGAGGTTTGAAAGGATGTTTTTTCGCTTGTAATCGCATTTATTCGTGTCTATTCGTCAATAGGAGGCGTATTATGTGCTCTGAACGAACAACAAACGTGCATAAATGTACCTGCACACCACTATCAAGCCTTAATACACTACAGTATAGGGGATGTTACTTAGGGGGGGCTCTATTCCGGGGGGCCTCTATTAAATCACTGACCCCTTTTTGGGGGGGCTGTATTACGGGGGGGCTCTATTCCGGGGGGGGCTGTATTTAGGTTTTTACGGTAGATGAATTTGGGGGGGGACCCCCCCACCCCCCCCCCCCCCAAGTACTACCCTGGGGTAGGGTACCAGGGCGGGGCGGGTAGGGGGTAGGGTACCAGAGCGGGGCGGGTAGGGGGGTAGCGTACCAGGCCGGGGCGGGTAGGGTACCATTGGGGGGCGACGCCCCCCACCCCCCGCCCAGCCACAGCACTGCTGCCACTACTAGACCGCACAATCTAACTCTAACCAACCTGTGCGATGGGCAAATGACCCAGACGTTTGGTGACGACTTCGTTGACAATATAGAAGCCATCTTCAGAGATCTGACGGAGTGCTTGGGTGGGTGGCGGAGGCAGATTATTGGCAGCCATGATTGTGCTTGCTTGAACCCGATGGGGCACAGTTCAATAGGTATAGTGTTTCCTGTTTTTCTTGGTCCAAGGAAACGCGCGGGCCCGTGTTATAATTGAACTTCTAGTTGAGGTCGAGATTACAATTTCGATTCAATCAAGCAGCTGGCAAAAACGTGTCAAAGTTTGCCTGTGGAATCTAACAACAACAATGTTTCACATGCTCGCTGTGAGCTTTGTGCGTGTGTGCTGCCAGCATGTCAATGAAACATTTCACCATGTTTGCTGCTGAGTGTCGTGCTTGGATCAACAAGGACACATTCTTAATCTCTTTCATTGGTTTCTGAAATCTCGACCCCAAACTGGAGTTGAGTTATAACGTGGGGTAGCTTGTTTCCTTTGACTTGCATAAAAAGGAAACACTATAGAAGTAGAAGAATAAAGGTTGGTTGGTGATGGTGGTGGGTGCTGTGGCTGGGCGGGGGGTGGGGGGCGTCGCCCCCCATCGTCCTGCCCGCCCCCCGGCCTGGTCGCTCCTCGCCCCGCTCTGGTACCCTACCCCCTACCCGCCCCGCCCTGGTCCCTCCCCAGGGTGTCTTGGGGGGGGGGGGTGGGGGGTCCCCCCCTTTCTCCGTACCTATGCCCCCCGGTGGCCCCCCGTTCGCCCCCCAGGGGTCGTGATTTGGGCCCCGGATGAGCCCCCCCTATGGATACGTCCCCTATACTGTAGTGTATTCAGGCTTGAGAGTGGTGTGGTACGTTTCTGCCCGTTTGTGGTTCGTTCAGAGCCCATAATACGCCTCCTATGGACGAATAGACACGAATAAATGCGGTCTCCCCAAGTCCCGGAAAAACATCCTTTCAAACTTCTTTTACGGGGTTTTTGGGGGGGTATTTTAGGGAACAATTTTTCAGGTTCGGGTCAGTGAATTAATAGAGGCCCCCCGAAATAAAGCCCCCCCATAAATATAGCCCCCCCAAAATGGGGTCAGTGAGTTGATAGAGCCCCCCCTTCCTTCTATTTCGGTTTTTACGGTATCTATCGTTCAACACTTTTGATTTCATCTATCTATCGTCAACACTTATCGGCAAATCTTATTTCTGTCGTTTCAACAAATTCTGGGAACAATCTATCTATCGTCAACACATTTTCGACCCCAAAATGGGTATTTTTGCCTCAAAATAGGTATTTTTTTTCCCAAATGGGCCAAAAATCGCGCGCTACGCGCGGGATTTAGTACATCTAAGTACATTTTCATTAATATTTACACATTATTACCAACTTAGTACACTATACTATACCTTTAATTTTTGGCGACCCCCCCACCAGTGTAGTGGCTGGGGGGTGGGATTCCCCTAAGGAGTAGGTACCTTGCAACCACCCCTTGGGGGGGGGATGGGGGGGGGAAGGGTAGGTACCTTGCAACCGCCCCCGGAGGGTACCTTGCAACCATCAATTTATGGTTTTTATAGGCAAAAATGGGTGTTTTTCGACCTCAAAACCCCAAAAATCGCGCGCTCCGCGCTCAAACCTCCATATAATAGGTATTTTAGGCAAATTTTCGGCCAAAATGCAAAAAAGTACCAATTTTCCGGCCAAATTTGCAGTATAATGCATGCAAAAAACACCTTTTTTCGGACCTCGGGGTACCTTGCAACCTCCCGGAGGCTGGGTAGGGGGGTACCTTGCAACGATCTGGATCCATCCCCCCCCAAGGGTACCTTGGCGTTCCAACCATCTGCCTGCCACTACACTGCCCCCCACCATCTATCTATCGTCGACAAGTTTGGGTCGACCCCCCAGATTTCGGACTTCGGTATTCTGTTAGTCAACATTTCGGGTCCCAATCTATCGTCAACACCCTGACCAAGTACTACACTGCTCTCCCGCCCGATTTTGCCCAAATCATTTTTCGGTCAAAAATGCAATTTTGACCGAAAAAAGTGCAAAAAATTTCGCGCTGCGCGCTGTGTGTACTTTTTAGTACATAAAAACAGGGCACGCGACTTTCTGTCTCCCTACCCGCCGAAAAATCTTCCCCCTTCCCCCGACCGGATTGCCTCCCCCAAAATTCCAGGGTCCACTGCCCCCCTACCCGCCCCGATTTTTTCCACCTACGGGAGCCCCCCTAGGTACAGTAGGTAGGTAGGTTGACGCAGTGTAGTACTTGGTCAGGGTGTTGACGATAGATAGATGAAATCAAAGTGTTGACGATAGATACCGTAAAAACCTAAATAGAAGGGGGGGGCTCTATTAACTCACTGACCCCATTTTGGGGGGGCTCTTATACGGGGGGGGTAGGGCAGTGTAGTACTTGGTCAGGGTGTTGACGATAGATAGATTGGGACCCGGAATGTGTTGACGATAGATAGATGACCCAAGTCCGAAATCTGGGGGGGGTCGACCCAAACTTGTTGTGGATAGATAGATGGTGGGGGGCAGTGTAGTGGCAGGCAGATGGTTGCAAGGTTGCCTTCGGGGGGGTGGGATCCGGATCGTTTCCAAGGTACCCCCCTACCCAGCCTCCGGGAGGTTGCAAGGTCCCCCTGAGGTCCGAAAAAAAGGGTGTTTTTTGCATGCATTATACTGCAAATTTGGCCGCAAAATTGGTACTTTTTTGCATTTTGGCCGAAAATTTGCCTAAAATACCTATTATATGGAGGTTTGAGCGCGGCGCGCGCGATTTTTGGGGTTTTGAGGTCGAAAAACAACCATTTTTGCCCATAAAAACCATAAAGTGATGGTTGCAAGGTACCCGGGTTGCAAGGTACCTACCCTTCCCCCCCCAAACCCCCCCAAGGGGTGGTTGCAAGGTACCTACTCCTTAGGGGGGGAATCCCACCCCCCAGCCACTACACTGGTGGGGGGGGTCGCCAAAAATTAAGGTATAGTATAGTGTACTAAGTTGGTAATAATGTGTAAATATTAATGAAAATGTACTTAGATGTACTAAATCCGCGCGTAGCGCGCGATTTTTTGCCTATTTGGGACAAAAAATACCGATTTTGAGGCAAAAATACCCATTTTGGGGTCGAAATGTGTTGACGATAGATAGATTGTTCCCAGAATTTGTTGACGATAGATAGATTTGCCCATAAGTGTTGACGATAGATAGATGAAATCAAAGTGTTGACGATAGATACCGTAAAAACCTAAATAGAAGGGGGGGGCTCTATTAACTCACTGACCCCATTTTCGGGGGGGCTCTATTACGGGGGGGGCTCTATTCCGGGGAGCCTCTGTTATTCATTGACCCGACCTGAAAAAATCTCCCGAATACCCGACCCCTAAAAAGAGGTTTGAGGATGTTTTTTCGCTTGTATCGCATTTATTCGTGTCTATTCGTCAATAGGAGTCGTATTTTGGGGGGGCCTTTTTTGTTTTTGTCTGGGGTTTGGGTGTTTTTTTCGCTTTTGCTTTTTCGTGTTTTGGGGGCGTTGTGTTTGGCGCTTTTTTGGGTGTTTTGGGGGCTTTTGGGGCCTTTTTTTTCCTTTTGGGGGGCTGTTGGGGGGCTTGGGGGCGTTTTGTTGGGGGGGCCCCCCCCCCCCCCCGTGCCTGGGGGGTCGGCGGGGCGGGGGGGGGGGTAGAGCGGGGCGGGTGGGGGGTAGCGTGGGCGGGGCGGGTGGGTCCTTGGGGGGCGCGCCCCCCCCCCCCCCCCCCGCCTGCTGCCCTACTCCACACCATCACCAACCAACCTTTATTCTTCTACTTCTATAGTGTTTCCTTTTTATGCAAGTCAAAGGAAACAAGCTACCCCACGTTATAACTCAACTCCAGTTTGGGGTCGAGATTTCAGAAACCAATGAAAGAGATTAAGAATGTGTCCTTGTTGATCCAAGCACGACACTCAGCAGCAAACATGGTGAAATGTTTCATTGACATGCTGGCAGCACACACGCACAAAGCTCACAGCGAGCATGTGAAACATTGTTGTTGTTAGATTCCACAGGCAAACTTTGACACGTTTTTGCCAGCTGCTTGATTGAATCGAAATTGTAATCTCGACCTCAACTAGAAGTTCAATTATAACACGGGCCCGCGCGTTTCCTTGGACCAAGAAAAACAGGAAACACTATACCTATTGAACTGTGCCCCATCGGGTTCAAGCAAGCACAATCATGGCTGCCAATAATCTGCCTCCGCCACCCACCCAAGCACTCCGTCAGATCTCTGAAGATGGCTTCTATATTGTCAACGAAGTCGTCACCAAACGTCTGGGTCATTTGCCCATCGCACAGGTTGGTTAGAGTTAGATTGTGCGGTCTAGTAGTGGCAGCAGTGCTGTGGCTGGGCGGGGGGTGGGGGGCGTCGCCCCCCAATGGTACCCTACCCGCCCCGGCCTGGTACGCTACCCCCCTACCCGCCCCGCTCTGGTACCCTACCCCCTACCCGCCCCGCCCTGGTACCCTACCCCAGGGTAGTACTTGGGGGGGGGTTGGGGGGGGTCCCCCCCAAATTCATCTACCGTAAAAACCTAAATCCAGCCCCCCGGAATAGAGCCCCCCCGTAATACAGCCCCCCCACAAAGGGGTCAGTGAATTAATAGAGGCCCCCCGGGAATAGAGCCCCCTAAGTAACATCCCCTATACAGCAGTGTATTAAGGCTTGATAGTGGTGTGCAGGTACATTTATGCACGTTTGTTGTTCGTTCAGAGCACATAATACGCCTCCTATTGACGAATAGACACGAATAAATGCGATTACAAGCGAAAAAACATCCTTTCAAACCTCTTTTTAGGGGTTTTTGGGGGGGTATTTCTGGGAACAATTTTTCAGGTTCGGGTCAGTGAATTAATAGAGGCCCCCCCGGAATAGTGCCCCCCCGTAACAGAGCCCCCCCCAAAATGGGGTCAGTGAGTTAATAGAGCCCCCCCCCCTTCTATTTAGGTTTTTACGGTATCTATCGTCAACACTTTGATTTCATCTATCTATCGTCAACACTTATGGGCAAATCTATCTATCGTCAACAAATTCTGGGAACAATCTATCTATCGTCAACACATTTCGACCCCAAAATGGGCATTTTTGCCTCAAAATCGGTATTTTTTTGTCCCAAATAGGCAAAAAATCGCGCGCTACGCGCGGATTTAGTACATCTAAGTACATTTTCATTAATATTTACACATTATTACCAACTTAGTACACTATACTATACCTTAATTTTTGGCGACCCCCCCCACCAGTGTAGTGGCTGGGGGGGGGATTCCCCCCCTAAGGAGTAGGTACCTTGCAACCACCCCTTGGGGGGGGATGGGGGGGGGGAAGGGTAGGTACCTTGCAACCACCCCGGAGGGTACCTTGCAACCATCAATTTATGGTTTTTATAGGCAAAAATGGGTGTTTTTCGACCTCAAAACCCCAAAAATCGCGCGCTCCGCGCTCAAACCTCCATATAATAGGTATTTTAGGCAAATTTTCGGCCAAAATGCAAAAAAGTACCAATTTTGCGGCCAAATTTGCAGTATAATGCATGCAAAAAACACCCTTTTTTCGGACCTCAGGGGTACCTTGCAACCTCCCGGAGGCTGGGTAGGGGGGTACCTTGCAACCATCTGGATCCATCCCCCCCCAAGGGTACCTTGCAACCATCTGCCTGCCACTACACTGCCCCCCACCATCTATCTATCGTCAACAAGTTTGGGTCGACCCCCCCCAGATTTCGGACTTGGGTCATCTATCTATCGTCAACACATTTCGGGTCCCAATCTATCTATCGTCAACACCCTGACCAAGTACTACACTGCCCTACCCGCCCCGATTTTTACCCCCAAAATGCCCATTTTTCGGTCAAAAATGCCCAAATTTTGACCGAAAACCCTAAAAAGTGCAAAAAATTTCGCGCTGCGCGCGATATATGTACTTTTTAGTACATAAAAACAGGCACGCGAAAAAACTTGTGTTGTACCCTACCCGCCCCGAAAAATCTTCCCCCCCTCCCCCCCCACCACGCCGGATTTCCTCCCCCCAAAATTCCAGGTACACTGCCCCCCTACCCGCCCCGATTTTTTCCACCTACGGGAGCCCCCCTAGGTACAGTAGGTAGGTAGGTTGACGCAGTGTAGTACTTGGTCAGGGTGTTGACGATAGATAGATTGGGACCCGAAATGTGTTGACGATAGATAGATGACCCAAGTCCGAAATCTGGGCTGGGGGGGGTCGACCCAAACTTGTTGACGATAGATAGATGGTGGGGGGGTCGCCTGTACTTAGACGTACCAAATCCGCGCGTAGCGCGCGATTTTTTGCCTATTTGGGACAAAAGATACCGATTTTCAGCCATTTTGAGGCAAAAATACCCATTTTGGGTTTGAAATGTGTTGACGATAGATAGATTGCTCCCAAAATATGTTGACGATAGATAGATTTGCCCATAAGTGTTGACGATAGATAGATGAAATCAAAAAGTGTTGACGATAGATAGATGAATTTGGGGGGGACCCCCACCCCCCCCAAGTACTACCCTGGGGATACCTACTGTACCGGGCTCGGAGAAGGGGGATACCTTTTGTGCCAGAGCCGATGGCCTGAGGGGGTTATGTACCTAGGGGGGTTTGGGGTGTTAGGTTTTTGGGTGAAAATTTTTAATGTTTTCATTATGTGTGGAATCGTGCTACTGTACCATGCCAAACATCGGGGGGACACCTACTGTACCAGGCGAGGGGGATACCTACTGTTCTGGGGGCTACCCCCCCCCAAAGCCCCCACCTCCAACACTGGGCTCCAAGAATTACTGACCCCATCTTCGGGGCTCTATTACGGGGAGGGGGGAAGGGGCACTATTCCGGGCAGGGGGACTTCTATTACCTGATCACTGGTCACTGCCCCGAATCTTAAAAGAATTGTTTCCAGAAATAGAAATACACATAAAACGGTATTTGACGTGGGTTTATTGGTTAATAATCTCATTTATTCGTGTCTGTTCATCAATAGGAGGCGCAGTTTATCCTTTGAACGAATAACAAAAACGTGCGTACATGGTGTGTACAACTATCAAGCTTTTAAGACACTAAATGTACAGGGGATTTTATTTAGGGAGAGCTTTTTCGGGGGAGGGGCTCTATTCCGAGGGGCCCTATTTAGGTGTTTACGTTATATTTTGCTTGGTTTAACTATGTCAAAGCTAAGCAAGCTATAATCTAACTGTTCGCAGGGTGATTTCCATCTGCTGCCATTCAAAGTGCAGCGTTTCGTGGCCGAAAAAGCCGAATTGATGAAGCCACGTGGCATCTACATCTGTGATGGATCGGAGCACGAAGCAAACGAGATTCTGGGCAAATTGATCGAACGCGGCTCGCTGTCACCGTTGAAGAAGCTAGAGAATTGGTATTTTTGCTTAATTGAGAGACATGTATTTTTGTTCAATTCATTATTAAAAAGTGCTTGGCATAATTAAAAAGTGTTCAATTTCAGCTACATCTGTCGCACAGATCCGCGCGACGTGGCGCGTGTGGAGAGCAAAACATGGATTGTGACACCGGACAAGTACGAAACAGTGGTGCACACGCCCGAGGGTGTCGAGCCCGAAATGGGACATTGGATGCCGCCAGAGCAGTTCGGCAAAGAGCTCGACTCACGATTCGTTGGTTGCATGCAAGGTTGGTGAAACATTAGATCAATTATCAACATGTATGCATATTTATCGCTGTTGTCTTACATTTGGTTTGTATGTTCTGATGTTAGTTTGTCGTTTCAACACAGTGTAGAGGCAGGCAAATGGTTGCAAGGTACCCTTGGGGATGGACACAGATGGTTGCAAGCTACCGAACCCCCTACCCAGCCTCCAGAAGGTTGCAAGGTACCCCTGAGGTCCGAAAAAAGGGTGTTTCTTGCATGCATTATATTGCAAAATTGGCCAAAAAATCGGTACTTTTTTGCATTTTGGCCCAAAATTTGCCTAAAATAGCTATTATGTAGAGGTTTGTGCTCGAAGTGCGCAATTTTTGGTGTTTTGAGGTCGAAAAATACCCATGTTGCCCATAAATTGATGGTTGCAAGGTTCCCTCCGGGATGGTTGCAAGGTACCTACTCTTCCCCCAGCACAAGGGGTGGTTGCAAGGTACCTCCCCCCTAGGAGGGGAATCCCCCCCCACCAGCCACTACACAGCTTCAACACCGCAGTTTTCTCGAATCGGAATCGAATGACAACAGTTGTGCACCCTTTTGTTTGTTTTCGCCGAAACAACCAGCGTAGCCACCACCATGTGACCCAAATGTGCCAGGAACTGCCTGGCCACTGCGCACTTTTCAACGTTAAATATGCAGACCAACTAACACACTTCTTTTGCTTGTACTTTCGGTCTGCATCTGGATCCCCTGTTTTGAGCCGTGGATCGGGTGCAGATGGTGTTGGTAGTGGCGGGCGATAGTTTTGTTGCAAAACTTCTGTCTTCTGGGTCAGTATGGTCAGTCAGCTAAACCCGCACGCAGTTTTTGGTAGCTGGGCTGGATTAATGGGCCTTGGCTGCTGCGCGTGCTAAAGTTGAGGTGCTAAAATGAATGCGTTTGTATTGGGCAACTGCGGATATGCCTGTTGTCGATCTTCGCAGCACATTGGGTGTTTATGAGCAACAGCCGCTTTTGTGCCTGCCCATTAGAAGCTTGACCTGCAGGTCTGTGCTCGGGATCCGAGATATAAAGCAAAGCAAAGGGCTTTTGTTACCAGGCACCAGGCAGCTTGTAATTGGGAGTGAGGTAACGCATATCAGGGACACACGTGCATATCTGTTGGGCGCAAAATTTCCTTAATATCCCTGCGCTGCGCTGGGAACTAAGTAACGTGATCAGGGTTCTCCTAGCCAGGCTGAACTGGCATTGCACACGTATGCACATAATGGAGTGCATAATTAGGATAATCTAGCCGATACGTGCGTATTTGTGACATTGTTATAGTCATCGTTAAACTGAGTCAATGCGGTCACATGGGCAGGATTCACGTAGGAGCTGTGTTGAATTTAATTTCATGTGCCTGTTCAGGGGCCTATTTCAAATACCATGAGGTGCTGTGCTGCTAGACTCATTTTCGTTTTCTTTTTACTGCAAACAAGCCAAGTAGCCAGTTAGCGGTGTTGAATTAAATTGTTGAGTAAACTTGTACGTGACGGTGACGCACAGCCCGTACGCAAATATTAAACACCGCAAAGCGCGTGATTTTTCGGTATTATTATTAGCCAAAACACAAACCCAGGCACACCGACACGTAAACAACGACGTATATATTTCACATCAGTATTACCGCTTGGACAAAAACAATTTCGAAAACCGGTTGGGTACAGGCAGCCAGTTTGAGTTGCACCGCAGCAGATTCTAAATCAAACCGGGCCATTGGGGGCTGAACGCAGCAGATGCAGCAGCAGTAAAATGGACATGCACACACACACACAGCGGGTGGAATGGAAACGACTGAAACTGAGTGCACTTGTATCTCAAGGCGTCACTTTGAATTCACGCATGTTTCAGACGGACACGTGTTCGTATTTTATTGATGTGCTTGGGTGTTGCTGTTCTTTTATACAGGGGACAGACTGGTTAGATTAGATTTACTTCGAATGCTTAACGTAATGTTGCAAAATTAGTTGTGGAACAACAGGGATGCGACGACGCCGAACCTTACACGTTAACAGAAATTGAAATAAGAATGGGTATGTGAGACGAACAAACCGGGGGAATGCTGCACTAAAAAGTCTACCTATGCATACAAAACAAAAGATCAAGCTGTTGTGCTATTTGAAGTGAATTGACTTGCAAACTGCAATGTACTCACTCACCCCCACACACACACACACACACACATTGCAGGTCGCATGATGTACGTGATTCCGTTCTCGATGGGTCCGGTTGGTTCGCCGTTGGCCAAGATCGGAGTGCAGTTGACGGACAGCAACTACGTGGTGTTGTGCATGCGTGGCATGACACGCGTGTCACCGCGTATCTGGGAAGTGCTAGGCAACGACGACTTTGTGCGATGCATCCATTCGGTCGGACTGCCGCGTCCCGTCACCAGTTGGTCTGGCGGGGATGTTGATTTGTCGTTGGGTAATGTATGTACCGATCGTGAGGGGAACAGTTGACTGGCATCTAGAAAGTAAAATTCGGCACCTAAAGTGCAGGTGTTTTTATCGAATTTTTATCCTAATTTTGGAACTCGTATTTGAAAAGAACACCCTTGGCACAACGCAGGGTGCAACACTGGTGTATGAACGGTGTACCAGCTGAGGTATCACCGCCACCAGTGCGCGCTAAAGCACTGAAATAATCAAGCTGCAGGATCAGGATGAGGGTTGATTTGACCCATCGTTGCTCGAAAATACAATTTGTGCGTTTTTACAGCCAAGGTAGTGAACCACTGGCCGTGCAACCCGGAGAAAGTGATCATTGCACACCGACCTGCGGAACGCGAGATCTGGTCGTTCGGCTCGGGCTACGGCGGCAATTCGTTGTTGGGCAAGAAATGCTTCGCGTTGCGCATTGCCAGCAACATTGCCCGGGACGAGGGCTGGATGGCCGAGCACATGTTGGTGAGTGTGGCGGGCATGGATGGTCACAGAAATTGTTGCGCGGTCCTTGGGCGGATAGTGATTGATTGCGCACTTCCAGGCAAAATATTAACAAACGGCACAGGAACAGTCACGAAAACTGCAAATCAAATCACCAAAATCCAAATCCCAGAAAACGAAAAACTCAATTGTCATGAAAAAAACGAATTAGAAGAGAATCAATGGGCCAACTCCATGCGGCAATTTCATGTCATTTTTGGCGTGTCATTTTTGGTTTCACATTGAATGCAAGTGCACATTGAATGCAGATCATGGGCGTGACGCATGGCACGACGGGCAAGGAGCATTTTCTCGCGGCCGCGTTCCCATCGGCTTGCGGCAAGACCAATCTGGCCATGTTGGAGCCGACATTGCCCGGATTCCGTGTGCGCGTTGTTGGTACGTCTACAAGTGATAAGTACAATTCTCAAATTTCACTTCACTGCCAGTCGCTTAACGCTTGTTTCAGTCGCCTGCATTTTTATGTTTTCGGCAGTTTTACGCACTCCTCTACTCGACAGGTGACGACATTGCGTGGATGCGCTTCCGTGCCGACGGTAAACTGGTCGGTATCAACCCGGAGGCGGGTTTCTTCGGTGTGGCGCCCGGCACGAGCATGAAGACCAACCCGATGGCCGTACGCACGTTCCAGAAGAACTCGATCTTCACCAACGTGGCTGAAACCGTCGATGGCATGTACTTCTGGGAGGGCATTGAAGATGAAATGGAGGACAAGGTACGTGCTGCACACTGAGAATACAATAGGCACATGTATGTTGGCAATAGCATCAAAGGATGAACTTCGAACAGCGTTTTTCAGCATCTCTGTCGCAAAGTACAGTTGAAATCAGTGCTGTTGCTTGGGGGGGGTTGGGGTACAAGATCTCCTCATCGCTGGTGCAGTATATGCCCCCCGCGTCTGGTACAGTATCCCGCCCGGTCTGGTACAGCATCTCTCCCAGTACCCTTTTTTAGTCATAAATTGCCAAGAAGCGACCAAATGTGACTAAAAATTTAAAATTTCGCGCGCTACGCGCGACTTATGCACATTTTGAGCTATGAAAATCCAGTCCCACGAAATTTGTATGGTATAGTATAGTACGTCCCCTAAGGAATCTCACTCAACTCCCCCCAAAATAAGTTCCCCAAAATTGTGAGGTGGAGAGTATCTCCCCCTCTTTTGGCCTCAGTGTCTCCCCCTCAAAGGTAGCCACAGGACTGGTTGAAATAAGAATTGCCTTTGCCTTGCGTAGTCCGACCGATACGCATACGTATTGTGAGATAAATTCACAGTGACTTCATCAATGTTAACCCTTGCTCAATCATTTCTAGAACGTCGAGATCATCACGTGGTTGGGTGAGCGCTGGAAAGTCGGCCAACCGGGCAAGGCTGCACATCCGAACAGTCGTTTCCTGTGCCCGGCATCGCAATGTCCGATCATCCATCCGCAATGGGAGGACCCGGCCGGTGTGCCCATTGATGCGATCATGTTCGGAGGACGACGACCAGAGGGCGTGCCATTGGTGTTCGAATGCTTCAGTTGGAATCACGGCATTTACACTGGTCAGTTGGGCATGTTGTTCATTGGTTTCGTTGTAGTCACAAAAGCGCAGACATTCATTGTATGTGTAAAATATTAGATGCATAATGATAATAAGGAAGTCTGGAGTGATAATCAAGGATGTTAGAGACCAAAATATTATTGAAATAAAAATATTCACTGTTTTTGACTCACTATAAAAGTGCGGGTAAACGCTGTATGGACGTGCTACGCAGCGTGCACATTCTGCTGCAGGTATGTGTCTGAAATCGGAGGCGACGGCCGCAGCCGAGCACGCCGGCAAGAAGATCATGCACGACGCGATGGCCATGCGTCCGTTCATGGGATACAACTTCGGTCGGTATCTGGCGCATTGGGTCTCGCTCAACAAACCGCCCCATGAGGTACACGTTCTGTTGTAGGCACGCACTAGCTATGTTACTTTTCACAGGTGCAGGCAGCTGAATGTTTTAGTAAGAATATGGCATTTTTTAACACATAACTGTTTTTTACTGGATGAATAAACTATTGTTTTTACCACCGCGCAGGTGCCACGCGTCTATCATGTCAACTGGTTCCGTCTGAACAAGCAAGGGAAATTTCTGTGGCCGGGATTCGGCGACAACATTCGTGTGATCGACTGGATTCTGCGACGTGTCGAGGGCGACGACCAATGCGGTGTCAAGTCGGCCATCGGTATTCTGCCTGTCAAAGGTGCGTCACTATGCGACTGTTGCATTGAGAACGAGAACACAGTTGTCAAGTGTTTCATTTGGTAATAAAATCTGATTTCACACCGTAAAGCCCAAACCAATCGTTGATTATTCTGTGCAGGCACCATCGACATGAGCGGTCTGCCGCCGGTTGACTGGGACGAGCTGTTCTCGGTGCCCAAGGACTACTGGATCGAGGACATGAAGGAGACTCGCGCTTGGGTCGAACGACAGGTATAATATCCATACAGAGTTCGCCAGACAACGACCAGTTGATGCTAAATAAATGGCGTCTCACGATACAACTGATTGACATCAGCATGGCGTGTGTGGTGATATCTACCGTAGCTTGGTGATCTGATTCGACCTGCCGTAACCATGTGACTTTTGGTACAGCCTTTATATTTCTGGGACCAAGCACGGTTCACAGACTGAACAACACGGTTAACAACCAACTTCACACTAGTTGATCAGAATCGCTGGTAAGCCATGCTTCCTTATCATTCATCAAGTCGGATACCGAACAGCGATTAAGATTCCTAGTTGCAATGATTTGTCGGTCCTCCAGGTTGCCAGCGATTTGCCGCCCGAGATTCGCGCCGAGATGGATGCCCAAGAGAAGCGTATCAATGAGATGTAGACTCGCTGATGTTTCAATTAAAGTAGCTTTGCGAAGACATACCAGTTCTCTTTACAACGAGTCTTGTTTGTTTTTTGATCCATTTTGTCAATGTGTTAGTTTTCCACTCCATACATTTTGTCATGCTCCTCTAGTTGTTGTGTATTTCATATTCACAGTACATTCACACCGTTCGTCATTTTTGACGTTAATAATAGCGATTGCGCTTGTTGTTTAGATGTGTAAAATATTCAAATTGTACCGAGTGGTAATAATGTGCACTAAGATCTGGCCCGTTTTTTGGCCCTCTATGGAGGTTTTCATAAGTGTGGCTTGGTAGCGATAAGGTGATATTTTGAAGCCAACTGTTTATTCTGCAGGTGCTTCGGACAGGTTTAGGTAGATATCTGAATGGGTAGTACTATTTTGGTTCGGTCTCAAGTTTTGTTTTGTTTTTGTTCGTCGTGTATGTTTTGTGTGTAATAAGTTTTACAAAAATGAAGTTTATTTGCAGATGCACTAGCCTGATGTATCTCATATTTGCTACAGCTATTTTGCTGGTTTTCTTCATTATTATTTTTTGGGTCTTGTTGTCCTGGACAATACGTGTCTCTTGTCGTGCAGTATTATTATCACTGCGGTAAAAATTTGTAGCCAGATCTTATGCTCATCCACTCAAACATTTGTGTTAAGTTTACACATTGTCGTTGTTAGTCTTACAATCGTGTTTATCATGGTTCTACTATACTTTCCTACATTGTATTTTGTAGCTGACTATTTATTAGTGTTGTGCTTAGCTAGCTTTTTGGTACAATAAAGCGTAAAAAATGTAAATTTTCCATTTTCACTGGGGTGTTTCATATTGGTTTGCCGCACATGGGTGTGGTGCCTCAGATCAGTTAACTGATCTCTCTTTTGTGCCGTGCGGAGGAAGCAAGTGGCATGACATTATATGACATGCTGTGCTGAAAATTTGTGTGTGTTCACGGTGCAGTCGTTTTGCTATTTTCTTCGCTTGTTTGACGCACGCATGACCGGGTTTCAGACCGACAATGTTACAATCGTGCATATCATTGGAGCCAGATGTCTATGAATTCGAGGAGCACGCATTGTTCGATGTACAAGCGGCCGTGTGGATTCTGGGCCAGCATTTTGTGGCAAGGAATGGTTAGTTTGGGGTTCGTGACTGATAATTATGAGCAGACTCTGTCAGTGGTGGATATTTCAGATTTTGACAGTATCAAGGAGATGGTCTGTTCGCGACTATGGCTGACTTATCGACGCAATTTTCCAGCCATCGGTTTGTCGATTTGTGCGTGTGCTAGCGTAATCTGATTTTCTGTCTCAATCGACCCCTTCCTCATTGTAGGCGGTACAGGTCCGACAAGCGACCAAGGCTGGGGATGCATGCTTCGTTGCGGTCAAATGATGTTGGCAGAAGCACTGTTGAGGTTATACGTTGGCAAAGGTGAGGACGCCACGGTGAATTAAAACTTCGATTTTTATTTTTTTTAATTGAACAGATTATTGTGCAGATTGGCGTTGGGCTCGCAATCTGGAGACGGAGAAACCCGAATACATCGAAATACTCAGGGAATTCGCGGATCGAAAAAACGCTTTGTATTCGTTGCATCAAATTGGTTGGTGGATATGGTATTTTTAAATCCTAAAAACGTACACTTCGGAACAGCACTTCCAGATTTCACTGTTTCAGCTCAAATGGGTGTTAGCGAGGGTAAACTAATTGGTGAATGGTTTGGCCCGAACACTGTGGCTCAGGTGCTGAAAAAACTGGCGTATTTCGATTCCAAATCACGACTGGCTGTGCATGTGGCTATGGACAATTTGGTTGGTGGTTTGGTTGGAATGAGGAAAAGTCATCGTTGGAAATGCGGAAAAATTCTCATTTCAAATGTGAGGTTTCATCTTGATACCTTCTGTTGCTCAGTGTTGTGTTCGTATCTTTTGTTTTGCTGAACAGATTGCGTCTTCTGCCGATCCAGGTTTATGGAACATTGCTCTGTGTTTCAGCATACGTACGTATGTATGCATATGTCCCAAAGGTCAAGAGTGCGCGGTTACTGAATCAGAATCATAAAATTCATCCATCGACAGTCTAGCGTCATTTCTCTTTCCTTTCCAGGTGGTGCTTGACGACATCTACCGCGTTTGTGCAGCGCGTTGTCAGGCTGACTCAAGCAAGGGCAACGCAGCCGCAGATGCTGTAGGTTCGAGTCAATCCGATGAACTTAACTGTCCATTGTTGTTGTTGGTGCCACTCAGGCTCGGTCTCACATCGCTCAATGATTGCTATCTATCTGCCATTCAAGTGAGCATGTTTTGTTTTTTTGGGTTGAAGTAGCTGTCAGTTTCTTTCCATCAGTCGTAATGGTGAGAATCACAGTGTTCCCCCGCACCCAATTCAATATCTGCCCCATCCATGCCAGGCCTTCTTCACCCTGCCGCAATGCGTCGGCATTATGGGCGGTCGTCCCAATCACGCATTGTACTTTTACGGCATTATCGGCAACGATCGACTGCTCTATCTCGACCCACACACGTGCCAGGACGCGGTCGATTTGGATGGTACTGGTGCCAGCAACACTGATGATGCTGACATGGTTGTGGTTGAGCACACTGACGAGACACCGGCCAACAACCGGCCGACAACAACAGTGGACGACAGTAGCTATCATTGTCCATTCATACTCGACATTGACGCTCGATCGGTCGATCCGTCATTGGCGTTGGGATTATTGGCCCGGGACAGGGCTGAATTGGATGATATGGTGCACAGGCTGACAACCGTGAGTCACTTGGCGCATCACAGTTTGAAGGTCATGTCAGATTTTGGCCGACGCTGACGTGGGCGGATTCCAGTTATTGTTTGTACCGTTTGTACGCGATGGGGGGCTTTTGCGTGTTTTATTTCGACACTAGTCGGGACCCGTGCCTACGGCCCGGCTACAGCGCCGCGCCCGTGCCGGGCCCCCCCCCCCCCCCCCCGAAGACCCGTTAGCATACCCAAAGCTACCCGTGAAAATTGACCCGTCCGCCCTTCCGAGGGAGGGGGCCAAACACATACAGTATACTCTGACAACACTTTTGGGAGAAACTTTTCAAATGTGTTGCCTGATCCGTAAAGCACACGCAGCTCGCGCAGCCAGCGGAGTTTCGTAGCATTTCGCAAATCACTACGTTAGATTTGTGTGTTGAGTGGCTGGCAGTCACGTGACCGCTGCAGCTGATACACGCATAATGAGCTTTACGGATCAGGCAACGCGTTTGAAAAGTTTCTCCCAAAAGTATTGTCGGAGTATACACACATACATACATACGTCTTCCTGTTTTGGTAGTATAGATGTGTGAACAGTTGTTCCCCTACATGATCAATAAAGCTGAGGTGGATCGAAAATAGTGCCGCTACTCTGTTGCAAACCATGGTCCTGTGGCAAAATTGACATTACCGTCCGCAGATGCGGCGCGGTTCTTTGGTTGACACGGGGTAACTTGTGCAAACGTTCCGGTAGCTAGAATTCGATATGGGAGTGTCCTGAAAGCACCATCACCGTTATGTCATTTCAGGACGTGTTCCCGGCGTCCGAGCCTCCCCTGTTCGAGTTGATGGACAAGCGACCGAAAGGTTTCCCCAAGTTTGTGCCTTATTCCGGTGAAGACCCACCGAAACTGAGAGGTTCGCAAAGACATAAATTACGTGCTGCAGATTCATTCCGAAATTTCAGCTGTTTATGACGTTGCAGATTACGCGGTGGTTGAGCCCCGATATGACACGGACGAAGAATTTGAGGTGCTCGGATAATACGTGCAAATGGATTCGATCCGTCACGCACTTCAACAAGGCGTATAATCAGTTTACTGTTTGTATGTAATCACACTATGTTGTGAAATTTCTCTTTTTGTGCTGCTGTGATCAAGTTGCTTATCTGCAATCGATTTCACTTTCATGCATTTTGCTTCATCAGTGAATAAATATTTACGAGTCCTGCTGAGCCAATTTCCTGATTACCTTTCAAAAGAAGAGTTTTAAACCTCTGGTATCATTTAGCTTTATTTTCTCTTTGATGACTGTCAGCTTCGTGACCATGACGCTTGGTTTTCTATAAGGGCGGACTTAGGGCGGACTTAGGTTGAACACGGAACACGGAAATATTTCCGTGTTTCGTGATAAATTTCTTTTTTAATCACGGTTATGCAAGTTTTCACGGAAATATTTCCCGTGTTCTTCCGCGGTGTTCCGTGCAATAATTTTGAATCACCGGAACACGGAGATATTTCCGTGCACGGAAATATTTGCCGTGTTCCGTGATTTCCAAAAATTTCGTCACGGAACACGGAACACGGAGTTGTAAGAAAATGAGTTTGTATGTAAAATTATTTCCGTTAACTTCCGTGTTTTAACCGCCGTTCGCCGTTAGGTTTTAACACGGCGCCCGGAACACGGAAATAATTTACATACAAGCCAGTTTCATGGATTTTCGCGGGCCGGAAAGATTCGCGTGTCACGGAAATATTTTTTGTTTCCGTGTTTTTTTATTGGCACGGAACACGGAACCATTCCCGCGTCAATAGTTGCTGTTTGCGTCAATACATGTGGCTTTCGACGTCAGCACGCTGGCTTTTGTCATCACGACTGCAAAAGCACCGTTTACGTGCCTGGAGACATTCCCGTGGGCACGGAAATATTCCGCGTTCCGTGATTCTCAAAAATATTGACGGAACACGGACATTTTCCCGTGTTCCGGGTTTCTGTGTTTCAGCCCAAGTCCGCC
>JASAMV010001604.1:0-10167 GCA_030248065.1 Rhynchonema sp. JSB1_4 | reverse complement strand
AGTTTGGGTTCGCGAGGTGTGGTTTGTGGTAAATGTGGATTGTGTTGAGCGATGTTTTGATTGTTTTTTGAGGCAATAACAACAACAATTGTTTTTGAGGCAACAACAACAACAACAAAATTGCATCAATGCAGGCTTTCAAGGCAATACAGGCAATGGTCTTTCACTTTGCATGTGTTAATTTTGAATTCGCGCGCGTGTGCCTTGCGGGCAGCGCTTATGTAGCTGCTGATTGGTTGTCCGTTCGCGCGCTTTCTTTGCTCCGTGACTTTTCTACTTCTTTTCTTTTTCTTTTTTATTTTTTGACGCAAGACTCAGGTGAGGTAAATAGGCCCGCACCTACTGTAGTGGCTTGGGGGAGCCACCCCAAGGAGGACCTTGGGCTGACCCCTTTTAGGGGGGGCTGTATTTCTTGGGGGTGGAGGTTGGGGGCTGGGGGTTGACCCCAAAAATCGGGCCGGGCCGAACTTCTTAGGATCGGGCCAGGCCGGGCCGCGTTTCTCTGAGTCCCTCCCTCCCCCCCCCCCCGAAATAGAGCCCAGCCCCCCCCAAGAAATACAGCCCAGGTCCTGGTCCGGCGGGGAAATTAGTGTACCTTCCTGGAGGGGTGGAGGGGGAAGACCTAAAATCAGGAAAAAGTCATTTTTTGTAGAACATTTGACCTATTTTTACCTCTTTTTGGAAAAAATTCGTCATAAAAAGGGTATTTTGGCGACTTTTGAGAACATTGACCTAAAAACCACACATTTGAGGCCTAAAATGCCAATTTTGGGCCTAAAAATGGCCAAATTGGGGAAATTAGTGTACTAGTGTACCTTGGTCGGGGAAATTAGTGTTGACCCCTTGTAGGGGGGCTGTATTTCTTGGGGGTTGGGGGTTGACCCCAAAATCGGGCCGGGCCGAACTTCTTAGGATCGGGCCAGGCCGGGCCGCGTTTCTCTGAGTCCTTCCCCCCCCCCCCGAAATAGAGCCCAGCCCTCCCCCAGAAATACAGCCCAGGTCCTGGTCCGGCGGGGAAATTAGTGTACCTCCGTGGAGCGGGAAGGGGGAAGACCTAAAATCAGGAAAAAGTCATTTTTTGAGGTAGAAAATTTGACCTATTTTTACCCCTTTTTGGAAAAAATTCGTCATAAAAAGGGTATTTTGGCGACTTTTGAGAACATTGACCTAAAAACCACACATTTTAGGCCTAAAATGCCAATTTTGGGCCTAAAAATGGCCATTTTAGGCAAAAATTGGGGAAATTAGTGTACTAGTGTACCTTGGTCGGGGAAATTAGTGTTGACCCCTTGTAGGGGGGCTGTATTTCTTGGGGGTTGGGGGCTGGGTGTTGACCCCAAAATGGGCAGGGCCGAAATTCTTAGGATCGGGGCCAGGCCGGGCTGCGTTTTTGACAGGGAGGGACACTAATTTCCCCGCCGGCCCCGGGCGGTTTTTGTTGGGGGGGGGGTGGCTGGGCTCTATTTCGGGGGGGGGGAAGGACTCAGAGAAACGCAGCCCGGCCTGGCCCGATCCTAAGAAGTTCGGCCCGGCCCGATTTTGGGGTCAACCCCCAGCCCCCAACCCCCAAGAAATACAGCCCCCCTACAAGGGGTCAACACTAATTTCCCCGACCAAGGTACACTAGTACACTAATTTCCCCAATTTTTGCCTAAAATGGCCATTTTTAGGCCCAAAATTGGCATTTTAGGCCTAAAATGTGTGGTTTTTAGGTCAATGTTCTCAAAAGTCGCCAAAATACCCTTTTTATGACGAATTTTTTCCAAAAAGGGGTAAAAATAGGTCAAATTTTCTACCTCAAAAAATGACTTTTTCCTGATTTTAGGTCTTCCCCCTTCCCGCTCCAGGGAGGTACACTAATTTCCCCGCCGGACCAGGGCTGTATTTCTTGGGGGGGCTGGGCTCTATTTCGGGGGGGGGGGAAGGACTCAGAGAAACGCAGCCCGGCCTGGCCCGATCCTAAGAAGTTCGGCCCGGCCCGATTTTGGGGTCAACACCCAGCCCCCAACCCCCAAGAAATACAGCCCCCCTACAAGGGGTCAACACTAATTTCCCCGACCAAGGTACACTAGTACACTAATTTCCCCAATTTTTGCCTAAAATGGCCATTTTTAGGCCCAAAATTGGCATTTTAGGCCTCAAATGTGTGGTTTTTAGGTCAATGTTCTCAAAAGTCGCCAAAATACCCTTTTTATGACGAATTTTTTCCAAAAAGAGGTAAAAATAGGTCAAATGTTCTACAAAAAATGACTTTTTCCTGATTTTAGGTCTTCCCCCTTCCCGCTCCACGGAGGTACACTAATTTCCCCGCCGGACCAGGACCTGGGCTGTATTTCTGGGGGAGGGCTGGGCTCTATTTCGGGGGGGGGGGAGGGACTCAGAGAAACGCGGCCCGGCCTGGCCCGATCCTAAGAAGTTCGGCCCGGCCCCATTTTTGGGGTCAACCCCCAGCCACCAACCCCCACCCCCCAAGAAATACAGCCCCCCCCCCTAAAAGGGGTCAGCCCAAGGTCCTCCTTGGGGTGGTTCCCCCCAAGCCACTACAGTGGGTGCTCTCCTATTTACCTCACCTGAGTTTTGCGTGAAAAAATAAACAAGAAGAACAAAAGAAGTAGAAAAGTCACGGAGCAAAGAAAGCGCGCGAACGGACAACCAATCAGCAGCTACATAAGCGCTGCCCGCAAGGCACACGCGCGCGAATTCAAAATTAACACATGCAAAGTGAAAGACCATTGCCTGCATTGCCTTGAAAGCCTGCATTGATGCAATTTTGTTGTTGTTGTTGTTGCCTCAAAAACAATTTTTTTTGCCTCTTTTCTCAAAACGTCACTCAACACAAACCACATTAACCACAAGCCACACCTCGCAAACCTGAACTCAAACACAAATTTCACCGCTTTTTGGGTGACCCAAAAACCCGTTTTTACAGGGTGGACCGATCTGAACTTTTCACACTTCTTTGAACGATTTTTCGGGTGGCTGAAAAACACCTTTCTACTGGGTGGATCGAGCTGAAATTTTCAGCGTTTTTCAGCTGAAAAGCCTCTATTTCGGGGGGGGAGGGAGGGACTCAGAGAAACGCGGCCAGGCCTGGCCCGATCCTAAGAAGTTCGGCACGGCCCCATTTTGGGGTCTACCCCCAGCCCCCAACCCCCACCCCCTAAGAAATACAGCCCCCCACCCCTAAAAGGGGTCAGCCCAAGGTCCGTCTTGGGGTGGTTCCCCCAAGCCACTACAGTGGGTGCGGGCCTATTTACCTCACCTGAGTCTTGCGTGAAAAAATAAAAAAGAAAAAGAAAAGAAGTAGAAAAGTCACGGAGCAAAGAAAGCGCGCGAACGGACAACCAATCAGCAGCTACATAAGCGCTGCCCGCAAGGCACACGCGCGCGAATTCAAAATTAACACATGCAAAGTGAAAGACCACTACCTGCATTGCCTTGAAAGCCTGCATTGATGCAATTTTGTTGTTGTTGTTGCCTCAAAAACAATCAAAACGCCACTCAACACAAACCACATTAACCACAAGCCACACCTCGCAAACCTGAACTCAAACACAAATTTCACCGCTTTTTGGGTGACCCAAAAACCCGTTTTTACAGGGTGGACCGATCTGAACTTTTCACACTTCTTTGACCTCCAGACGGACTCTGAAAAACAGTAAAAACATTGCTCAACTCGAACCACATTAAACCGCGCCAACATCGCAAACCTGAACTCGAACACAAATTTTACCACTTTTTGGGTGACCCAAAAACCCGTTTGTACAGGGTGGACCAATCTGAAGTTTTCATCACTTTCAAACCCGCAGACAGGCTCTCCAAACCAATCAAACTATCAACCAAAACAAGTCACACACGGTCAGAATAATGCTCACAAAAAACAGTAGTTGTGCGACTAACCACCAAAAACTAAGTGAAACTTCACCGGCCGTTTTCTCGCGATAGAAGCGATATTATTTTTTTGTACATAGATAGCCGCGCTCCCCACGACTAAACGAATCGAACGATATACGACTTGCCCGGCCTGATTCAGGATCCTTAGCGCGGTTGTCAACTGTCGCACTTTATGTGGCCGCCGAACACACGATTTTTCGGGTGGCTGAAAAACACCTTTCTACTGGGTGGATCGAGCTGAAATTTTCAGCGTTTTGTAACGGCTGGACTCCCACTCCAAAACAATCAAAACATCATTAAAAACCAATCACACGTCACCACGCCAGAACCCCCGTTTTTAACACACAAGGTATAGGCAAAAACCACTAAATCCAGCCTGGTGATGTTTCACTTAAGAATTTCGAAAAAAAATTTCCGCGGTCTCTCACCCTATCGAACTGTCCTTCTGATAGACATATTACAAACCCCGCAACGCAAAACCGCGATCGTTCGGTTCCCAACCAAGGTATACGGAGGTTAACGGCCGTTAACCCCGTGATAAGCAACGTATTGCATTGCATTGGAAACGAGAAAGTCAAATAAACGCACAGTCCAACAATCTAGACGAATTTCAAGACTTCAAACCCCGTGGTCCGGCTGCTGCAGCCATGCCACGATAGCATCAAACGATGTAGCTTCAACGTAGCTTTCGAACGATATACAGTATAACATGCCCATACTATCTCTTACTATGGACAAGAAACGGTCAAAATTCTGAAATCGCACACGGTGACGTGACGGTTGATTCCAGAATCGTCAAAAAAGCAATTTTTTAACCTCTGCCCTTAAGCGTAGGCATTTATTGGGGCTTGTTATATATCATTCGAAAGCAACTCCCGAGATACATTGCTGGTGCTGTCACATTTACAATAGCTGTTAACCATAAGCATTTATAGAGCAGCTGAATATCATATTCAGGTTAGTATGGCTGCTCCGAGAGATCTGTGGACCTTGGGGTCTTCGGACCTTGATAGGTTCGTTCCAATTTGTGCAAAAATTCACTTTTTTTCTGGAACGAAAAGTCGCTCTACCAAGAGATAGCGAATCTCCAAGGAGCTTAAACTTTGTGCGCGACGTAGGCTGTCGGAATGCTTCCTTTAAGAAACGTATCGTGGGTGTGGCTTGTCTAGGCAATTACGTGGATTGTTAGGCGACAAAACGCGTTGTTTTCTCAGTTCCATGCGAATTATTTGTTTCGATAAGTAAAAATTAACGTAAATTCCGTATATTGGCGTCCTGTAACACCGTCCGACATTGTGGACTCTCTGATTGTGTTGTTTCGGATTGCACAGGGTGATTCAAAAGTTCTTAAGGCCACTTTATACTTTGTCTCGTTGCGATACACGCAACATTTTCGTGCGCGTTGATTGGCTCATGCGCGACCAACAGCCAATCAGCGCGTCAGAAAATGTTGCGTGTATCGCAACGAGACAAAGTATAAAGTGGCCTTTACATTGCTGCCATTTAATTGACAGTTCTGTTTCAAGGCTAACTCTTGTGTTTACCCTGTAATTATATCACTGACAATTGAGTGTGCTTGAGGTCCTCATTGAAAGGCACGTGTCTTTGATATTAAGAACCAAGAGCTTGCTACGAATAAAAGAGGCTTAACGTTTTATTTTTGATGCTGCTTAGATTAATGTTGAGACTGTAAACCTTAACCGAGTTTACGGAACGGGACGGATATGTCAAGCCATCTCGACATTCTTACCGTACTCCTAAGCGTTGAGAGCCGCCTAGGAAAAACGAAAACATAGTCGTTCATAATTGGACCGGAAGCAACGCGAAATGTTCCAAAAACACCGCAATAACATAAAATGTAGTCACAAGATATAGTTGGACACTACTGAAACAGCGAACGTTGGTTTTTTTACACCAGATGACACAAAGGTAGACGTAGGACAACTTGGGACGGAAATCTCAAGCCCCTCAACGCTCTTATTGTGCTCCCGGGCGTTGAGAGCTGCCTAGCAAAGACGAAAACAAAGTCGTTCATTATTGGACCAGAAGCAACGCGAAATGTTCCATAAACCCCGCGTTTTTCGTCGGCAAACACCACGAACGTCGCACTGTTGTTTACTGTCTGACGATCTGAGAGAGTGGTCTTCTTTTTGTTGTCCACTGTGAATCACAAAACGTTTGCCTCGTTATGCTCAGTTCCTGAACTTTTCAGATTTGTATAAATTTAACGTAAAAGCTGTTTATAAGCCGCCCGTGGAGCTGTTGGTCTCACACCACGTGTGCAGTACGTCTTAACACCCTACCTCGGAAACCTGTTGTTTGTGCTGAGGAGTAGCCGGAAAAGAGTTCAAAAAATTGCAGTGTAACAGTCTCACCTACGTATTTCCACCTTAAATATTCTGAGTTGTTGAAATCTTGAGCTAAAAAACGAAAAACCAACAACTTTTAAAAAAGTGAAAATTAATTCTAATTTCTACACCGATTGGTAATGTCTAATGAGCTTGTTTTTGTTCAAGATGCTGCATCAAATGGCTACAAAACAATTTTCGAAAACTATATTTTACAAAATGTAACCCACCAAACCGGCGCACTGTAGTCAGAAGCCAGCTTGAGCCATGTTCCGATCGTTTTAAAAGCTAACCAGCTAATCGGCAAACATGAGCTGGGGAGCCGCACATCTGGAAACCAAACAAGCTCATTTGCTGCAGATAAAATTTGTAAATTTCAAAACAGCTTGCTCATGGGATCTTCCACCGAAATCCAGCAGACAATCTTAAACGTGTTGGGTTTGATCACAATTGTTTTGATTTCGTGTGAACACAAAGCAAACTCTGCACTGTGAACACTGCACATTCTGATAACATGGTGCAACTGTCAATCGTAGTTACAAACTACCATGCCTTCAAGAATACAGACCTGATTTTTACCAACCAGTACAAATTGGTGGTTCTACAGTATGTCCAGCAATGGCGCTGTTTGGCGCTGGTTTTACATGTCAGTTCGACCAATCAGTGAAAAGCTGCATTTGTCAGTGAATAAAAAGCCCGTGTTTTCATCTGAAAATTAGCTTGTAGGGTTTCCTATTTTGGAGCTTTTGACAACCGCTTTGCTTCCACTCCGTTTTGGAATGTCGGTAGTCCTACCGTAGTCCATCGCCAGTGAGCCACGGACATATACATTGAAGGTGTCGTGTCTTTGCTTCTAGTTTAGTTTACCACGCACTGCGCATGTATATTTGAATGCATGGTTGCGTAGTCTATGGAGTTATGGACTGCGCAGTACACATACACGTGCGCGCGCATCTGGGTTACGGTAAGGCAAGTTCGAACACCTGTCCGGACAGTTTTGTTTGCTGTCTTGAGCTTTAGAGTTGCTGTTGCTGTTGCAGTTCACATTTACAAGGCGATCGTTCGATTATTTGTTTCAAGAAAATTTACTGCTCGTTAGTCCAGTTCCATTGTTTCATTCGTCATTGGTCACAAGAGGACCGGCCTGTGTGGGTCTTGCTTCTGTTCTGAGACTTTGAAAAAAAATTATCCCAAATAACCCCCTGGGTATTCAGATTTTCGGAATAAACACCTATGTATTCAAAGTGGTCAACCCTAAACCTAAGACAACTGTTGGTATTGTGGACGTCAGATTTTGTTAAACTACGTGCTCACACCCACTGTGATTCCATTTTTTCACCAATTTCACATTGTTCACTTTGATTCTGCGCATGTCACATGATGATTCTCGCTAAAACACGGTGTCAGTACGCGAGTAAGTTTTCGTGTTCAACATGATAAAGGCAGTCTGCTGGAGTTTGTCACTCAGCCCCCGAATACCGTAACCCACCGTAACGTTGATCTGCAAGGATCGTGTCGAGACCATTTTGTTTTTTATCTATGTTTTGAATGTTAGTGCCAACACAAATTAACAATTCCAAGTTTTAGTGATAGACGCGCACGATGACAAGTTCCAGCTTGCTGCCGCTAATGCACGTGTCGATAAGCAGCGATCAGCATGGGTTTCACAACGATCTCGCTTGCTGTGGGTTACGTATTCGGGGGCTGAATGACAGCCTCCCGTAGACAGCCTTTATATAAACTCTATCTCCAAAGTTAACAGCCAGGCGATTTTCTGAAGTCTTTCGGATCCCACAAGTGGGTGTTACTCGGGATGTGGATTAATCGGCGTTCTCCGGTGTCATACAATGTCCATTTCAGGTTGCCATTTTTTGACAAAATGACCATTGCAGGTAAAAGCAATTTTCTTCGAAACAGCAGAACTCATAAATTAATACGGAATCAACAAATTAACAAACTTGTCCGAAATGAACCAATCAATCATCATCATACCGGCACTGGTGTTGCTAAGCTTGTGCCACGTTTCACATTGTGCTAAACTAGGTGAGAAATATTTTGAGAGCAATTCCTGTTTTCGTTTGAAAAATATGCGTTTTATGACACCCAATCGAAATACCGTTAGGTGTTGAAAAATGCATATTTAACTTGTTTAATAATTTATTTAGCATTATTATTTAGCATATTTGTTTATAATTTAGCATATTTATAAAAATGCATGGACCACAATGAGTGAAAACCAGTGCAGTATCAGGATCCTATTTTCTTATTTTGCAATGATGTGCCCGATGTACAAAAGCCAGCACACAAATAGGTAAGATGGCAACCAATTTAGAAGACTGCTGAACAAATCATGGTACGCGGTCTTGCGCGACCTTTTCCACCTTTTTGTTCGTGGCGGCCCGCGGTAGTCGATATCTATTTTTGGTTGGTCGCGTCTGGCGACAGTGTAGCCGGGCGTCAGCAACCCAAGGGGATTCACAAAACAAGACGAATTTTATTACAATAATGTACCGATCATGGAACGCAATTAAAAAAAAAACTTTGCACTACCTCTGCTGATCGTATGTTCATTTCTTTGCCTAGATTCAAAATTCAAAAGTTCGGGAGTGCGCTACGCTATTATGGTAATTTACTGCTGCCACTAATTTCGTCCAACTTTACAGTTATTCATTCTAGGTACTGGAACATCTTTTGCTCTGTACGAAATTAGTGACATCAGTAAAATCCTCAATATATCCTTAATTTCAAAAAAGTCACGTGACCGAGACAGATAGCGTCCGAGCTAATCCACCAAGTTTGATATCGCTGCATAACCCCACTTTTAGTGTGCCTGATACCGATGCCCGAGGGCGAACGTGTAGCGAACTCGGTGGACCTGGGCGAATACACAAAGCTGACGGATGGAAACGTGCGATTCATGGGAACGGCAATGGTGATTTGTGCAGAAGGGTGCGTCAATGAACGAACAAGTATCGAATTGGTGGTTTGCTTTAGGGCGCAACCATGGTTGACGGGGCCGCGTGTCAGAGTGCAAATCCATGCGTTTCAGAAAAAGCACATGCTTTGTTCAGATTTTGTTGACAAGCACATCTTAAATTGCCTCTCCTGAGCACTGAAAAGGGTACATAAAATGGCTTGTTTGTTTCTGTTTCGCTTATCATATGGCACACAGTGTCTCATAAAATGTTTTAAACCACGTTCAACGAACGAATTTCTGAATATGAAACACTGGAAACACAATGAATATATTGGAGCTCAAATGCTCGTGCGTTTTAACAGGGCGGCTTCAATTTCTTTTCGTTTCCCCCTTCTGCAGAACTTTGTGGGCCTCGTGAAACATCAAAGAGCAACTTTTTTGAAATCTAAATTCAAAAAACTAGATTTCAATTAGCTGGTCTCCATTTCATGAAAGAATGAGCCAAAACAATCGCAATCAACAATGAATTATTTTCTGCCTTTAATGTCGTGTGAACGCAAAAGTATGTTTGTTGGAAATTAAAAATCTGGAAGGACCAAACAAACATGAGACAAAATCGTTCTGAGCCTGATTGATCCGTAATTCCAAACAACGTCGCCTTTTCAACATTTTAAGCGTAATTTTTAGTTACGTCTGGTCCGACAACAGCAATACGGTACAGCAGATCTCGTGTGTGAAGGACCCCATCAACGGCGGTTACATGTGGAGTGACCCAGGATTGACGTGCAAAGCTTGTGAGTGAGGATCAAACGGCTTGAACTCTCCTGTAAACATCAGCTCAGGGCGAATTTAAATTCGTAATTCGAAGCACGGAATGATTTGCGTTCAAAAAACACGCAAGACGTTCTTGAAAGCCGGAATATTTTTCGGATTTTCTCGCAATAAGTGACTTTTTTCCGGTGCAACTTGTTGGAATATAACTAAGCAAAGCAAACAACAAAATGACAG
>JASAMV010001602.1:0-55148 GCA_030248065.1 Rhynchonema sp. JSB1_4 | reverse complement strand
CAGTTGTTTGTTTGTTGTTCTTGTGTGTTCAACCGTGTTTCCAGATTAGGTGGCCGCGCCCCGTCGTCAGTCTCGCCGGTCGCGCCTTACCGTGCAGTGCAAGGCCGTTTCGTTGGGTGAGGAAGCCGTGCAGAGCCGAAGAAGCCGCCTCGCCCACCGATTACATATGTACTGTATATGTACATCACAGAACCAAACAGAGCCGCACAAACAAACAACAAGCTCGTGCACCCAAAAAGGTGTTCGGTTCGTTTCTGGAGCGCACTAGTGCCCCATACAGTCCAAATCGCCACTTAACGTATGTATGTGCTGTATATGTCCATCACCAAGCCAAGCAGAGCCGCATAAGCAATGCACAAGCTCGTGCACCTAAGGAGTTCGGTTTGTCTCCGAAGAGAACTAGTGCCCTTGGAGACCAAAACGGCGCTTTACATATGCACGTGCGTACCTATGTATGTACATCACAGAACCAAACAGAGCCGCACAAAAAACAACAAGCTCGTGCACCCAAAAAGGTGTTCGGTTCGTTTCTGGAGCGAAACAGTGCCGCATACAGTCCAAATCACCAATTAAGGTATGTATGTACTGTATGTGTACATCACCAAGCCAAGCAGAGCCGCATAAGCAATCCACAAGCTCGTGCACCTAAATTAGTGTTCGGACTGTCTCCGAAGAGAACTAGTGCCCTTGGAGACGAAAACGGCGCTTTACATATGCACGTGCGTACCTATGTATGTACATCACAGAACCAAACAGAGCCGCACAAAAAACAACAAGCTCGTGCACCCAAAAAGGTGTTCGGTTTGTCTCCGAAGAGAACTGGTGCCCCATACAGTCCAAATCGCCACTTAAGGTATGTATATGTACTGTATATGTACATCACCAAGCTAAGCAGAGCCGCATAAGCAATCCACAAGCTCGTGCACCTAAAAAGGTGGTTGGTTTGTCTCCGAAGAGAACTAGTGTCCTTGGAGACCATTGGTAGACCAAAACGGCGCAAACAGCAAGCTGTGGTTGTTTGTGGTGTCTTGTTTTGTTTGATATATACACTAGCTGTTTGTCTATAACTATGCCTTGAGACAAACGCGCTTTACATATGCACATGCGTACCTACATATGTACATCACAGAACCAAACCGAGCCGCACAAACAAACAACAAGCTCGTGCACCCAAAAAGGTGTTCGGTTCGTTTCTGGAGCGAACTGGTGCCCCATACAGTCCAAATCGCCACTTAAGGTATGTATGTACTGTATATGTACATCACCAAGCCAAGCAGAGCCGCATATGCAATCCACAAGCTGGTGCACCTAAAAAGGTTTCCGGTTTGTCTCCGAAAAGAACTAGTGCCCTTGGAGACCAAAACGGCGCTTTACATATGCACATGCGTACGTATGTACATCACAGAACCAAACCGAGCCGCACAAACAAACAACAAGCTCGTGCACCCAAAAAGGTGTTCGGTTCGTTTCTGGAGCGAACTGGTGCCCCATACAGTCCAAATCGCCACTTAAGGTATGTATGTACTGTATATGTACATCACCAAGCCAAGCAGAGCCGCATAAGCAATCCACAAGCTCGTGCACCTAAAAAGGTGTTCGGTTTGTCTCCGAAGAGAACTAGTGCCCTTGGAGACCAAAACGGCGCTTTACATATGCACATGCGTACCTATGTACATCACAGAACCAAACCGAGCCGCACAAACAAACAACAAGCTCGTGCACCCAAAAAGGTGTTCGGTTCGTTTCTGGAGCGAACTGGTGCCCCATACAGTCCAAATCGCCACTTAAGGTATGTATGTACTGTATATGTACATCACCAAGCCAAGCAGAGCCGCATATGCAATCCACAAGCTCATGCACCTAAAAAGGTGCTCGGTTTGTCTCCGAATAGAACTAGTGCCCTTGGAGACCAAAACGGCGCTTTACATATGCACATGCGTACCTACATATGTACATCACAGAACCAAACCGAGCCGCACAAACAAACAACAAGCTCGTGCACCCAAAAAGGTGTTCGGTTCGTTTCTGGAGCGAACTGGTGCCCCATACAGTCCAAATCGCCACTTAAGGTATGTATGTACTGTATATGTACATCACCAAGCCAAGCAGAGCCGCATATGCAATCCACAAGCTCGTGCACCTAGAAAGGTGCTCGGTTTGTCTCCGAAAAGAACTAGTGCCCTTGGAGACCAAAACGGCGCTTTACATATGCACATGCGTACCTACATATGTACATCACAGAACCAAACCGAGCCGCACAAACAAACAACTAGCTCGTGCACCCAAAAAGGTGTTCGGTTCGTTTCTGGAGCGAACTGGTGCCCCATACAGTCCAAATCGCCACTTAAGGTATGTATGTACTGTGATCGTGGTCATCCGTTGACCTGTGCTACAGCCCGTGAAGTAGTGTGTGTTACACTGACTGAGGCTGTGTGTGTATACGCGCTAGTGTGCGTTACACGTTATACCTTGTTCGTGCAGTCATTTGGTGCTGCACAGGTATAAGAGCACGCTCAAGCACGCCAGCCAGACGGACGCGTAGCTCAGTTGGTTAGAACAGCCGGAAGACGCAGGTTCAACCCCTGCCGTGCCCATATGTTTGGTGGTGTGGCTTGGAGGATCACAATTGGTGAGCCCGACAAGTGAACCAACCCGCAGTTGCGGCCAAGGAGCCGGTCTGGGGTCAGACCTTCTGAGAGGGGGAGGTGGCGCTACGTGTGGACGGGACACAAGTTGATTTGCGTACATTTGTGCGTAGTTCCTTGTGGGCCACGTTGCGCTGGTTCACAGAGAGTGTCGGTTCGAGGCCGAACCTTTCGTAAAAGGGGAGGTGGTGTGATCGTGGTCATCCGTTGACCTGTGCTACAGCCCGTGAAGTAGTGTGTGTTACACTGACTGAGGCTGTGTGTGTATACGCGCTAGTGTGCGTTACACGTTATACCTTGTTCGTGCAGTCATTTGGTGCTGCACAGGTATAAGAGCACGCTCAAGCACGCCAGCCAGACGGACGCGTAGTTCAGTCGGTTAGAACAGCCGGAAGACGCAGGTTCAACCCCTGCCGTGTCCATATGTTTGGTGGTGTGGCTTGAAGGATCACAGTACTGTATATGCACATCACCAAGCCAAGCAGAGCCGCATATGCAATCCACAAGCTCGTGCACCTAAAAAGGTGCTCGGTTTGTCTCCGAAAAGAACTAGTGCACTTGGAGACCAAAACGGCGCTTTACATATGCACATGCGTACCTACATATGTACATCACAGAACCAAACCGAGCCGCACAAACAAACAACAAGCTCGTGCACCCAAAAAGGTGTTCGGTTCGTTTCTGGAGCGAACTGGTGCCCCATACAGTCCAAATCGCCACTTAAGGTATGTATGTATGTACTGTATATGTACATCACCAAGCCAAGCAGAGCCGCATATGCAATCCACAAGCTCGTGCACCTAAAAAGGTGCTCGGTTTGTCTCCGAAAAGAACTAGTGCCCTTGGAGACCAAAACGGCGCTTTACATATGCACATGCGTACCTACATATGTACATCACAGAACCAAACCGAGCCGCACAAACAAACAACAAGCTCGTGCACCCAAAAAGGTGTTCGGTTCGTTTCTGGAGCGAACTGGTGCCCCATACAGTCCAAATCGCCACTTAAGGTATGTATGTACTGTGATCGTGGTCATCCGTTGACCTGTGCTACAGCCCGTGAAGTAGTGTGTGTTACACTGACTGAGGCTGTGTGTGTATACGCGCTGGTGTGCGTTACACGTTATACCTTGTTCGTGCAGTCATTTGGTGCTGCACAGGTATAAGAGCACGCTCAAGCACGCCAGCCAGACGGACGCGTAGTTCAGTTGGTTAGAACAGCCGGAAGACGCAGGTTCAACCCCTGCCGTGTCCATATGTTTGGTGGTGTGGCTTGGAGGATCACAGTACTGTATATGTACATCACCAAGCCAAGCAGAGCCGCATAAGCAATCCACAAGCTCGTGCACCTAAAAAGGTGTTCGGTTTGTCTCCGAAGAGAAATTGTCTACCTAGAATAGTGAGAGCAAGAAGTTCATGGCGGCAAATATATAAAGGGAAAGACCGGCAGACAGCGAGAGGGTCGATTAGCCAAAACAAAGAAGCATTCCAGTGATAAGCACTGAGTGAAAGTAGGGATCGGTGAATGTATAATAAGGGGTTGTATAAAACTACATAACCATATCCTGCTATTACATGAGTTAATACGCAGTATCAAAACAAATTTTGGGAAGCAAAATAAACCATGAAGTTAGGCAATCAATCAATAATTTATCACGGCAGCTTTCAGCATTCCAGTTCAAGTGTAAAGTTGAGTGTCTGATCGCAGGTGGACAGACCCTGACGCGGTAGGTGCGACACTCCCCTCATGGACGGGTGTTTGCTTTTTGTCCGAATTGAGTCGACTGTTGTAGGCAGTTGTCAACTCGACAATGGCAGCGGTTGTTGGCATTTGCTGTCATCGGGGGATGGTGCGTGTGTCCACCTCTGCCGACGTCCAGGCACAACCTCCCGCTCACAAGACTTGTTTGTATCACATGGACTGTACAGGTGCCTGTAATTGAACAATACCAAATTTCGAGCACTATGACAAGTCACGATAAGTTACTGCAGAGAATTAAACAAAAGTGGGCAGAAACAGATATGTGTGCCAAAAGTTTGCTGTGAAATCCAAAACTCTCCTCCACTCACAGACAAATGGTGTGGCGGACAATAATGGATTGGGACAGTTATACCCTTATCGGATACAACAGACGTGTTTTGATTATGTGAATAGCCCATATGAGTACTAAAACGATACCGATATGGTGTGCTTGCGCTTGCTGCCTTGGTCGACATGAGTAGTACTTAGGTGCCGATTAGCTGCAACTTCGTTGCAATCGGCACCTAAGATATGACGTGGCGAAATCGGTTGCCTGATCAGGGCGACCTCCGCTTCTTACCCCAAGTTTGGGTGCTAATTGATGCAATTTTACGATGGTCCTACGGGTTACGGTAGCAGACCATACATAGGTGTCTGTGCACTCGATCTGTCTATACATACCTAAGTGTCCTGCTGTGAGTTTACACCTTGCTCTTTAATGCTCAGGCGGCTGCTTTGGTTTGGGGGCTGTCTCTGTATGGGGACCATCTGCATGCGCATGTTTTGCTTGTAAAACGTCATGAAAGTTCGGACATGAAATTGAATGAAAAGGTTGGGCGGGCCACCGCCCTGATGAATTTCTCTAGCCAACTATTTATTGCGTTATAATGTAAACTTTAAACTTAATCACATCTTGACGAAATGAGGACTTTACGACGGCTCCCAAGCCATAGAAAAGATCATCTTCTAGACCATCCAAGTCCGATGGAGAATAGTAGCTTGAATCATATTTGAGGTCATTGTGTTTCGCGTACACACAAATCCTGCCAGACTCAATGTCCTGCAATGTTTTATCCAACACTTTTCTGATACCAAATTTCAGAATCAAGAGATCTGAGGCTTCAGATTTATTAGAATCGAAAATTATTTTCAGTTTGCGGTGTCTGCAGCGGACAGGCATCTTGACTACATGGGTCAAGTTAAAAAAAAACATCCGGTGTGTCCCTAAATGGTACCTGAGCAACGCTACATGCGCAGGTCAATGTTGCAGCGGGGCTGCTCATTGGCTGGTTTCGAGCGTGTGTTCTTTGTGTGAACCTGGCTGACTGCGTAAGATGCCTATGCGAGTTACAGTACTTGAACGTAACTTTTTGAAGCTCCTGATGAATTGTGCTCCATTGGAAAATGGCCCACATTTGGTTGGTTGTTTTTTATTCATTTCACAAAATTCTGAACAACATTATCATTCAACAACAAATCCGCAGAATACAAATTACGCATGATATAAAAAGGAGAGAGATCACGAATATAAACATGGTAAAGGAAGAACAAACAATGATGCCCGCACGTGTCGCGACTCTTGGATTGAACTTGTTTCTTGTTCCAGTTGCTTGATTTAAACTGTCTATACATCGGTTTTCGACCGAAGCTGTCAAAAAAGTAACGTCCACGTGAAGTTGACATAATAACAATCCAATGTTTGCCGGGATTTCCGCTCATATCTGTGTTTACAATGATTGCATGCCCTTTTCGCATTTTTGGCATGCGATTTCTTGCTGTCACACCAAGCACCTTGCTTCTCAGGGCAGGGTACTTGGAAATATAATGTTTCAGCTGGTCACAATTCATATGTCTGGCACAAAGTTAACATTTCGTTCTTTATCAATTTGCATTTCAGATTGAATTTCGGCAACCACCAGCGCTCGCAGGGCTGCAGTTGTGACTTTTGTAAACTTTATGCTGACTGAAACATCAGAATAGCGCGTTATCTCCCAAACTGGCAACTGGGATTGTGCTAGGTCAATTACGTGGAAGCATAGACTCTTTTTGAAAGTTTCGTAGTCAAGATCACCCCATCCTTCGTTTGAAAGGCACAGAGAACGATAAAGACGTAAATACGATAACGTATAGCGGTCATCGTCGAATTGCGCTGGTGCGCTGTCGGCCTCAAATGGGTACACTTCACTGCCCACACGAACGGAAACCACGGAACAGTCGTGGTTCTTGAAAACAAATCTGTTTTTGCTGGACAGGCCACGGAAAATGTTATCTTAAACCAGACAAACCACGACGCGGATCGGGGTCGGACCCCGAAACAATGTGTGATTCGGTGAATCAGAGACCCCAGTCGGGATCATAACCGTTCTGAGCAGCAATTTGTTCATAGGGAAAACCATAGGTTTCGTTCGAAGCATAGATTCAGCCGCCAGATTGAAGGAATCAAGACATAAATTCTTCTCAACAAAAAGAGAAGCATCCAAGATTTGAACTCCATAATCATTGATCTTGTCATTGTCATAACATACAGTATTAAATTGATCGGCATTCGGCCACAGCTCAATTTTTACATTGACAAACGGTGGGATCCGACGTCCTAGATTGAAAAGACCGCCAACATTCAGGCGGGACAAGAATTCGCGTTTTTTGCTGGCTTTGAACAATTCTTTGCTGTATTTATATGACTCAGCATCCTTTGTGTCATACTTGTCGGTCCCATCCATTATGAAGCCACCCATTTTCAGTATTCCATCTTTGAATGAAAAGTCAAAATTTAAAACGTTACTTATAAAGGCCAAGTACGAAAAATCTAGATGATTTTCCACCATCTGGCCATTGATGGTCACGCGAAATTGATTCCATAAGCAAAGACCGGGATAGTTTAAAACGGCCACGTCATCGTCATCACCTAAACTGGCTGCCGGTCTCTTATACAATCTAATCAGAGTGCGCAGATATACTTGATCTAAATTAAGCCACCAGTTTGTTCCGACAATACTAAATTCGACGCACGAATTTTTTGACAAAGCATTTGATGGATAAATTTGTTGCATGATCGTCTTTTGAATGGCTACCTGACTGGCAGGTTTTTTGAAAACTGCAAGACAGTCAGGAGCGAGACTAGCGCCTACGTCTGTATTTGATTCCATGTCGTTTTCTTGGGAGAAAAGAAGGTGGAAATCCAAGCCCACGTCTCTTACGACCACGACCAATCAGTTTACGCTTGCGACGACGAACACGGCGCTGCCTTCGACGGTAGGGCATTATGAAAGTATGTCGCGCTTCCGCTTCCTATTAATGCTAGCACCTTTCAAGGCCTTTAATGCATGTGGCTTTAGGGCAGCAATGGATTTGCGCGCAAACGGGGCAAGGCCGTCCCAGAATCCCCTTACAAAACTAGCACCGAATCCGCGACCACCACGCATATACTTGCGCCCCTGATAATAGTTGCCCCTGCCTTCAAGTTGAGAGTCCCAGTGCGTGGCCATTATTTGAAAATTCCAGTTTTTGTAAATTCGAGCACCAAAACGGTATCTGGAATAGACAACTTGACTTCTTCTCCTCCACTGGTCAATATCTTAATGCTCACTGAATCGAACTGTTGTTTGAGAACATCAACAAATATTGGACTTTCATAGGACACGGTTATGCGTTCGCCAAACCGGAGTCCACCGTTAATGGGTACAACGCGCAGCAAAGGTGCATACGTATCACTTACGATGGACTCTCGCACAACATTAGAGTAGACCAAGAGACTTGATATAGACCCTGAATAATCAGGGGGATGTGTAGCCATTCCAGATTGTAGGATATCAGAAGAGAAACCTAACGCATACCTAATAGAAGGGTGAAGCAAAACACTGTCCGCATTTGTTGAAAGATGGACCTTATTTTGCCTCAACTCAAATTTAAATTTCGGCTTTGTAATCGCTTGCTGCTGGGGCCCCGTGGATGTTTTACGCTTTTTAGCTTCGACGGGTCCCGTGGAATTGTTTTGTGCATCTGGTTCGGCTATTGCTGTGGTGCCTTGCGCCTTGCTTGGACCACCAGTGTTTTTCGCACTGCTTGGCACTTCAGGTTGGCTTGGACTACCAGTACTTGTGGTGGTACTGCTTGGTGCCTCTATGCTACTGCTCTTGCTTGGTGTGTCAGTGCGGATGGTACTGTTTGGTGCATATGGCTTACTTGCTGAGCCTGTAGCATCCTTCCTTGCGCTGCTTGGTGCACGTGCGCTGGAACTACTTGGTGTACGCACTTTTTTTGCTGCGCTCGACTCCTTTCGTTTCTTTTTTGGCTGAGTGGTTGCACGCACAACACGACGGGAAACAGAGAACCATTCTTGCACTTTGACTGGCATGGAGTCTAAAGCACATTCACTAATCGGAGCTTTATTCAGGGCAGACAAAATAGCAGTAGCAGTATCGTAATTTTCCCAAGGGAGAGAAATATTGAAAAGACGGCCATTATGCTTAAAATAACACTGACCCCCTGCATTTGGCCAAGATTTGGTCAGGCTTATTTCCTTTAATCCAACCTTCCACTGGCCAGACAGGCTTATGGGACGAGGAAGTAAAACTTCAAAGTTGCCTATTTTATTAGTTGTGCTGGTGAACGAGTTTGAAAGCAGCGTAATGTAAAATGAATCCATGCTACTGATATATCGAAGAACAGACACAACCAGCAAAGCTATTAATGGACCACACTTGAGCGTCAACTTACTGACCGGCACGAACCATTTCGGACCCGTAAAATTTGCCATCGATGACTTCGTTATCAAGCACATTTTTTATTTCATAAAGCACGGGGTCGCCAGGTACAACTTTGGAAACTGTGAAAACTTCTTCAGTGAAGTTGGGAGTGTAGCCGCGATGAAATGCACCCTTTTCACGAGAAATTCTCACTTTTTCGCCTACGTGGAATTTTCGGATGGATTTTTTTCCAGGATTACCGTGTAATTTTTTAAACATTTCCATTTCATTGTCTTTGTAAATGCTAGCGGGTGAGCGACCAAGGATTCGGTGAAAGCTGTTGTTTAGCGCGTCACAAATGATCTGCAGTTGATCGATATAGCGGAAACTGTTGGTGTGTGAAATTAGTGCGTATATACGACGTTTTATATCCAGCAGCTTGCGTTCAATCAATGCAGCATGAAATTTACTGGTCCGCAACACCACGTGACGGATATTACGGTCAGCTAAAAGTGTGGTCACCGGTCCGCGCCACTCCATTCCGTCGTCAGAAAAAATTACAAGGACGGTTTGCCGGGTATTTTCTAAAATATCGCGCAAAGCCGGCTCAACTGTTTTAGGACGCTTGTCAACCAGGGGGCGAACCCAAAGGTAGCGTGAAAAGCAGCATATCACACACAGTAGGAAACGTATGCCGTCGTTAAATTCTGCCAGATTTGAAACATCAGCGAGATCCATTTGAAGAGAATGATCTAAGCCGAGAGCGAAAGTTTTACGTCGGCGAAACCTGTGACGTACAGGTTTGTGCAAAGCATGGACACGCTGGCGTTCAAGAAAATCGCGCACATGTTTCAGTTTGATAGATTTCAGTTTTTTGTGGGCAGCCCTGTACAGCGCTTTTTCGCCAGCAAATCTGGTCGGTTCCTTCCTTCCATAATAAAGTTTGAATAACAATTTATCCATCAGTCTTGTTCTTTGTAGACGCCAACAGTACGTTTTGCTTTTCTGCGCAAGGCTGGTGTGCTAGGTGCTTGTGGCAATCCGGGACTCTTTTTAATGGGCGTTTTGAAGTTCGGATTTAAAACTGCGCTTGACGGAACATTGCGTTCTTGGAGCACGGACATCACGTATCCTGTGCCAGGTGGAGGATTGGTGGCTGACTTCTTGCCCGTTACTAAATGCCCCAAAATATCAAATTTATTCGTGTTCGGCAAACTTTCATTTTTCACGATCAGTCTATTGTTGTCATCAAAGAGATCTGACACATACGTGTCTAATAGTTGGGCCGCCTTGACCCCTCTCTTTGTATTTGGAATAGTTTGGCTGCTCTGGGGCACGAGCAACGGATGGTGGTGCATCTGACTGCAGCAGCTTCGTTTTGAATTTTTTCTTTTGCTCTTGCCAATGCATGTGCTTACTAAGTGCGGCGTTGAATAGATGCAACTTCTCGTCAGATGGCCTCGCACTGCGTAAAATTCTGTCCATGTCGTATTCCAGTTGGCCAAGAACACGTGAGCTAGGAGGGTCCTCTAGCGCTGCGGGAAATAAATACCACTTATGTACTGACATTGCTTACAAGTCGAAGTGCAGGCGCAATGATGTTTCGCAACAAAGGCAAGCCTCCGCGCAATAGAGTGCGACGTTTTCGTGCACTGGTCGCGTTTTTGTTAGCCAGCAAACGCACTGAGTTTTTGAATCGTCTAAGGTTCTTTAATTCTTTTTTGTCCACCGACAGAGTGCCGGCTATAATATTTGAACAAATGTCAGAAATACACTTTTCTTGATTTTCAGATAACTTTTTTAATGCTTGACGGCGTTTGTGGCGTGAAGAGCTGAGAAGAAATTCCAAAAACAATTTATTGCACTGCAATCTCTCTGGCATCACAAATAATAAATCTGGGGTACACTTGTCACTCGGGCACGCAGCCGATACCTGTCATCAGCATCCAATGCTCAATCGTAGAAGAGATGGTTATAATTTTCTTGCGTGGCGTCTTGATAAGCACGGAGAATTTTCAAACGATTTATGGGGTTCAGTTGATGGCAAACAGTGTAAATGCTCGATTGATCACTTGGCGATTTGAGAAAGAAGAAACCAGTTGCATTCAACCGCAGTACACGCATCCCTTTGAAAAACAGGGACTGAGTAGGCAAAAGGATAGTGCAATCATAGTGATGTGAAAATCGAGTGAAAAGGTCACAAGCTTTATCAAGCTGGTCGAGATGGTCATCTAGCAGTAACATGGATGGCGCATTTCGCACATTCATAAGCAGTCGAGTGTCTGGCCACCCAGGTTGCAGCACAACACGTGGATCATGGAGCAAGTCCTTGTATTGGTCGGGCTCACCTTTGAAACAGACCATAATCAGGCCGAAAGGGCGGTCAAACAATGAGTCACAGTAGCGAATGAGGTCTTTACACAAGCTTGTTTTGCCACTAGCACTAGCACCGTGAATAATGTACCTTCCCGGAGTTTTTAGTCTGGGATCTATTGCTTCAGAATTTGGTGTGAACAACAAGGGATCCATTTGCCCAAGCCTGGACTGAGACTCCATCCCGACAAGAATGACCAGCTAATACACGCGAGACGTAGTCGCCACAAGAGACTGTTGTCGGTAAATTGCCAGCAGTAAAGTATATTGTGCCGTTTACGGTAGCGTGGCTAACAGAATGTGCCGATTTGCAGAAAAAGTCAATATAATCGTTTCTTATTTTGCACGGTTGAGGAACAAAACGTAACCCAATCAATAATCCACCCAGAATAACGGTAAATGCAAGCAGAGAAACGGCGAAAATTCGTTGATTTGGTGACATGATTAAACGAAAAAAGCACAAAACATATTAATGCATGTTAGCCCACCACCAACCCATAATAAAAAAGAAGAGAAAATCAATTACAGTGACAACTTTTTGCGAAATGCCTCCAGAGCTAGCCTGGCTTTTTGCTCGTTTTTTGCTTTCTGAATGTAAAATTTACCAGAACAGAATAGGATCATGGTGAACTTCCCGTCGAGACCACATTTCGCACCGTTCCAAAGCTCGGGCTCGAAGAACACCAAATTTCTTGCGCTGAGTGCCGCTAAATCGATAGTTTGCCCAAAATCGCCCGACCACACACTGTTGCAGGCACAGATCTCTGGTTCGTCCTCTATCTGCATGTTGCAATGCTCGACTAATTTTCTAATCATAACGTGAACAGCTTCGGAGCAAACTCCCGTGATCAAAAAACTGCCATTCTTGAACACCAACAAAGTTGTTTTCGGCTTCAAAAGTCTCCATCTCAACATTTTAATTTTGCGTGGTTCATAAATTGTGTTGCAAAGCCGCTTACAACACAGATCCAGGTCTACTGCTTGCCGCAGCGAGCCTTTATAGACTGCATTTACACAAATCATGATTGCCAAATGTACGAATGGCGATTTTTCATCAACTGAATTAGCTTCACAATATGGAGTGGTCCAAATACGAACAGTATCCCTGGTATGCGACTGATGATGACCTCTTGCGAATGGAAACAGATGATCCGAGTTATGTCTCTGACGCTGAAATGCTCAGTATGGTGGGTGGTGCCGGTTCCACACCCGGGTCACCAGAACTGGGACCGGAACCGGGCCGACCACCTACACCTGGGTCCCCTGAATTAGATGTCGGTCAAAACACGCTCCCAAGGTGGACCGTGCGTCAGACGGGCAGCGTGCACATAAAAAAGTTTCGCACCCAAGCCGAAACGTATGAACTTGAAATAAAATCGATTGGGGACCGTCCCCCCGATCAGGTTTTGCATGACGCAATAGCTGACACACTGGTGCGAGTTTTTCAAAATGCAGATCCACAGGACCATATTGGATTTGAAATCAATCATCCCAAGTTCCAGAGACCGGTTATTGTTAGATTCGATAAATTGGAGGAGATGAAACCGGAAAAAGTTTTAGCACAACTTGAGCATGTTCTGAGCAGCAGAACTGAAATTCCCATAACAGAACTGTTGCGTATCCGCGTGGTGCGCGTGCGTAACCACAAAGGGGGAGCAACAGTTCATTCTGAGTGCAACGAAAATGATTGTGCCTTTAGGGCGCTGGCGCTTGGCCTTGCGCGATTAGAAAGCAAGAGCAAATATACAAATCTATTACGCAGTAAAAGGCAACTGGGTCTGGCTGGGGCTGACCTGTGCGTGCGCGCAGGTCTCCCTCTGGGTCATATGGTGGGCCACAGTGAGATGCTGCGTATTCAAGATGCGCTACCGCATGTACAGATAAATGTGTATGATGGGGAATCGGGTAATGCTTTGATCTTCAGTGGAGCTGCAAATAAGGACAACAAACGTATTAATTTGTGCTTTAGGCGCGAACATTATGAATTGATCACCACTATTTCATATTTTGGCAACAAGCACTGGTGTTTTTCTTGTCATCGCAGCTTCAATCAAAAATATAAGCACATGTGCAAAAAAGAAAACTGTGAATTTTGCTATGAGGCCATGCCATGCACACAGCGAGGGGATATGCAGCGCTGTCGCGACTGCAACAGAACAATGCCTGGCGAATGTTAACAAAAACATAAGCTAAACACAAACAAAGTTGGCCGTGCCAAGCGAGCCACCTGTGAAATTATGAAACTGTGTTGCAACTGTAATGTTACGTATCTAGTTAGATCAGGCAAACCTCATGTCTGCCATACAGTATACTGTTATACATGTCATGATTACAGATACAAGGGACACAGTTGTTTTATGCAAAAATATATTCCGCAAGATTCAAGAAACCACTATTACGCTTATTTTGATTTCGAATGCAGCCAAACTGAAATGCATCCGAACTCTTTTCTACATCGGGTTTTGTACATTGTAGTGCGTGTTGAATGCACACGCACATCGTGCAAGTCTGATTGTTTAGGAGGTAAGCAGTTTGAGTTTCAGGGTCTTAATTGTATAAGCGAGTTTACAAACTGGATTTTGGGTCTGGATAGTGCAGTGGCGATTGCCCATAACGGCAGCGGCTATGATTTTATGTTTGTTATTCAGGAGATCTTGAAGACTGGCCAGACACCACGGGTGATATTCAGAGGTACCCGTCTTCTTTCCATGACATATAAATCGGTAAAATTTGTGTGCAGTTTTGCATTTTTGCCGTTTTCACTCGATAAATTCTCGAAACTTTTGGGGATCCCAGAGCGAAAGCAATGGTTCCCGTACTTGCTATTGAGCTCAGAGACGCTATTCTATAAAGGACCCATGCCCGATAAAAAATATTTCTGCGTAAATCAAATGTCTGATGAACGACGGGCTGAATTTGAAGTCTGGTACTCCAGCGCGGTCAAAACTGAGTTCGATATGCAAAAAACACTTCGGGAATACACGACAACTGATGTTATTCTGCTGGAACGCGGATGTCGAAAATTCCGCGATACTTTTAAGTCTATAACCGGATTTTGTCCATTCACAAATGGTGTCAGCTTGCCTTCCAGCTGTGATCGTGCTTATAGGGCCAAGTACATGCCTAACGACAGCTGTATAGCCATTATGCCGGTGCAGGGCTGGCGCCACAAGGATACGTACAGTGTGGACAGCCAGATGTGGCTTCTGTACGAAAGTTATAAGCGCAATAAGCGCATTCAAATGGCTACCAATGGCCAGGAAGAAAAAATAGGCAGGCACAAGTTAGACGGGTGCATAAAGGATGAAAAAGGTAATATTTTGATAGGCTTCAACTTTCATGGGGATTACATTCATGGGCACCTGCCACACATTGGTGATTTAAAGCCTCGTGGAGGGCGTCTATCTTTCAGGGAACTCTACCACCGCACTCTTGAGAACGACATGGAAATAAAATCGAAAATTCCACATTATGTGCGTGTGTGGAGCTGTGAATTTGATCGAATTAGGGAGACCCCTGAATATAAAGCCTGGGTGCAAAATGCACGAGTGCCACCTGTCTTTGATGTTTATTCAAGTCTATTTGCAGGACGCACCGAGTACTTTATGACTTTTGCTCAGGCCGACAATGACTATGAGCTAGCATACCATGATGTTACAAGTCTGTATAATTATATACAAAAATATGGCGAGTTTGTTGTCGGCCGGCCACGAGTTTTGACAAGCGATTTCGGGAACGTAAGGCAATACAAAGGAATGGTATTCTGTACCATATTTCCACCTCGTGGACTGCTTTATCCTGTCTTGCCTGCCCGAACCCGTGAAGGCCGAGTAGTGTTTACTTTGTGTCGCACGTGCATAGACCTTCAACAACAAACGGTTTGCGAACATTCTGACCAGCAACGTATGCTGGAAGCTATGGGATACTACACCGACGAATTGAATTACGCACTAGATTTTGGATACCGAATCGGCGAAATATTTGAGATTTGGGACTATCCTCAATCTCTTAAATATGACAAAAAGACGAACCAGCTGGGTCTTTTTGGTGCCTACGTAAACAGTTTTATAAGAGAAAAACTTCAGGCTAGCGGGTATCCTGATTATGTGAAAAGCGAGCAAGATAAAGATGATTATGTCAAAATGATCTTTGATATGGAAGGAATTCAGCTGGACAAGAAAGATATTTGTTACAATGAAGCCAGACGGGTGGTAGCAAAACTTTCGGCCGTTGCTGCGTGGGGCAAGCTGGCACAACATTTCGACAGGCAAACTGTCGAGTTCTTTCATGATGCCGAAAAATTTTTTCGGTGCTACTATAATGCATCTAATGAGGTGCACAGCGTGATACCGATCTCTTCGTCTGTAATTGGGGTAACATATACCCCAAATAAACGGCTCGCCACTCAGCTGGCGACCAGTTCTCGGGTGCATGCTATTTCTTTATGTGCACAAGCACGTATATTTATGCATAAGCATATGTGTTTGGTACCGAATAATCTCGTGTATATGGATACCGATTGCCTTGTTTATCGCATGCCACGTGTAAATGGAATTGTGTCTGATCCAATAGCCAAGGTCAGCAGACCTGTTGGGTGTTTAGGGGGGTGGACGGATGAGGTTGGTTGTAATTACCGCATGACTCAAATTGTGGTGTGCGCCCCAAAAAGTTATGCATACCAGACACAACATCGGGAAACCGGTGCTTATTCATATGTAGTAAAATGTAAAGGGTTTTCTTTACGTGGCAATGCAGAAGAAACGTTTTATGCGATGAAAGAAATGGTATTGGGTCAAAGATCAATGATTAAAAAACAGCAAGTTATTTTCACAAGGACTCGTAATCACGAAGTTTACACGAAAATAATGGAAAAACGTCTAGGAAATGTCCATAGAAAGCGAGCCCAGAAAGTACATCAAACAGTTCCATTTGGGTACTAGTGCCACAGGTTCAGGTTCATCGGCACAGCAATCACTTGTAATTGTTCGTTCTCGCCCAGACCGGTTGCACTACCATCGAGGTCGGCGGCTGCTTTGTTGTCAAACAGTCGAGTCGCGGATTTTGTGATGACAGGTGGGGACGGCCACTGCACGCGCAAGATGAGCCAAGTATAGAACATGCGTATCATATTGATTATATCAGGGTCTGAAAAAATGGCCCGCCTAATTATTATAATTGGTTGGAACCATATCACTGCAGACAAGTGCACAAACGCTGCTTGCTTGCATCTGTTTGCGTGCAGTTTGCTATCTGTTCTCAGACATGCGCGTAAGCTGCATAATATACTCATATCGTGCATGCCTAGACTAGTTTGGTCTTAGTGCTTAGGCTAGGGTGCGCACATAAGCTACATGATATTCCGCATGCCACGTTGGTATGGAGTTGATATATATCTCAAATTGCAGCAAAAATGTCGCAAATCATGGATAAGATTAGTGAAGGTGAACTGGAGATTGAATCCCAGCAATCGTCTGATTCTGAGGAGCCCGACTTGGTCCTGGAACCGGACGATGACTCAGATCTTGATATGAGATCACCGCTATTGCGCGAATCGCCTGGGAAACCAGTGAGCGAATCGCATGAGAAACGTGAGCGCAGCAGGACGCAGCCTGACGCCTGTCGCAAACGTGTTCGTACACCATCCCCAGACAAATCCAGCGCCAAGCGGCGGCGGTACCGTGACTCGCGCAGGTATTTGGGCAATCGGGGCAAACAGGTGCCAACAATTGTCCAGCCGCTGCGCACGTACACGTACCGAATTGTGAACTGTCCAGACTGTTCGAGGCACAATGGGAGCAAGTTGAGCAAGCAGTACACCGGCGCCGGCTACGCGCTGACTATTGTGAGCCTCTGTGGCAGATGTCTCTCAGCCACACGTCAAATCAATGACATTTACGTGCGTGCATCTCAGATGCAACCGCGCACGCGCAAACGCAAACATTTCGATGCGTCCGACCATGTTCTGGTACCGACGCACAGCAGACCGAAATCATGCATCATTGAATACCTATTCTGTGATGACTGTTGCGCGCGCACGGTCAATCGGCCGATGCAAATCGACGCACAGACCGGATTTGCAACTGTGCATCTGGCCCAGTGCCTGAACTGCCGCGGTGCGGAAAACGAAGTGCTCCAGCGCATTCGCGCACTGCTATGAACATTACAAATGCCTTACAATTGAACTGTGATAGGCCCAAATGGGCCACCCAACTGTGCCGATTTAATCTTTTTGCTTTCAGGGTATAATATTGCTTTTTGAAAATGGCCGGCCGCCCACCACTGAGTTGCATCACAAACTATGAAACCGTCCCAGTTCGTGCTGCGTGCTATCAGCCGACATCTCTGTAAGTGTTTGCTTTGTTGCGTGTTTTTATGGAGGAAGAAAAACAGGATACGGTTCGCATAAAAAAACTGGCCCTCATCACAGGACACATAAGTAAGCAACTATTTGCCTAATGACTTGAGTTTCAGGCAGAGAAGTGCCTCGTTCACATTTGGCTATGGTCGAACACGCATTTGCGGGTACGTTTTGTAATGCGCTATTGGAACCACTACGTGCATTATTGAAGCACAAGGTTGGAGTTGTTATCAAGTGCCACATTCCAGACATGTGCAAGTGTCAAGTCCGGAACCAGAAGATGAACAGCGAGTCAGAGAACAAGAGCGGCTGAAAAAAGTGAATGCCTTGAACAAAAGCCGCCAGCAGCGATATACCGTGACCGCATGGTATGCAGTGCTTTGAATTGTCCAGCATGCATTGCCCTCGATTTTGGAGGGGGAAAGACTTTTTTGACAAGTGGTGGTATTTTTTGAGAAAAACGTGGTTTTGCACCAGAATTCGTGGTCCAAGCAACAAATCGTGTGACGTTATCAGGTGCACTGCTGCGACCATGCCCCATGGAGGGGGGACACGTGACCGATACCAAGAGTTGATCAAAGCCGGAAGGTTGCACCCGAACATGCCGATTCATCCGACAGCCGCAGAACTGATACCAAATATGTAAGTTATTCCTTCACAATTTTAACGTGTGCGGACACGGCAAATGGTCATAACTAGAGCTGTTATAGCTATACATCAGCTGTAGTACACTACGTAACAACTTGCTACAATGTGCAGCCTGTGTTTATGTGTGCTGATACTGTACCTTAACATCAACTATGGTAATACTGTAACAGTTACCGTATGCCATATATTGCAGCCTGTGCTTGTGCCTCATGGAGCTGGGTGCATCGCGCAGCCTGGAGGCCAAAATCAAGCACGATGGTATCCAGTGTTTCCTTAGTGGCAAGGGATGGTTGACAGCGCCCAACGTCTGGGCCATTTTGTATTTGGTGAGTATCTTTTTTATAGCTTGTGGCGTGACATAATGTTGCGTTAGATATTCAAGGCAAACAAACAATTTCTCATCAGGTCTGCAAATTCGGGACGCTGCGGCCGAGCCCCGACAACCGAAATGGAAAACATCAATTCATGATCTGGCTGGAATTCAAGAATCCGGTGGGAATCACAAACGAAGAAACCGAAGCCCACGTTGTGCGTCTGCCAGTCTCGCCGAAAGCTGGAAGATTCATCGTGGGCAACTCCATCTGTCTGGAAGCCGAGGCGCCCGTTGTTGGACAAGATGAACGTTTGCCCCCTTTCGAATGGCCGAAAACTGGCACAGAGTGAGTGTGTGTGGCTTAATTTTCTGATGACTGTTATGCAGTAGGTGACAGGACAAAAGACGGTATTCCTAAATGAACATACACAATTGTAATTCAGGGCTATCGCCATCGATCCGCCAAGCGCGGCCGATGTTATCGATCAAGACCGATCCGCATACACCGAAGCGGTACACAACCGACTGATGCTTGGTGGCACCAAGTGTGTGCTATGCGATTGCAATCAGAAAATTCCGGGACTCGTTGTGTGTAAAGACTGTCGACAGCCACTCAAATTGCGCAAGAACATTCAGAAATTGAAAAATGAGGGCAGATGGACCACCTGTCGCACGATTCTCGAAGCTGCACATGCCAAGAACTCTTTTCCGTATTGTTAGTGTCTTATTTTGTGCCTCTTTGATGGTAAGTTTGGTGCCTTGGTGTGTGTGTGTGTATGTTTGTGCCTTTGCCAGTTTTATTAGTAAACTGACTCGGAGAGCCACAAGCAACTTGTATTCGATGAACAAAAAGTGCTCACAACATTTTAACAAGCACTGAAAGAATTCTACATTTCCCACTGACAACCAAGACAGATAATTTGCTCACAAATGAAGCCCTAAGAGAAAAATCCTACGTTATGGGCAGATTAGATCAGCACAAATAGAAGTGAAAATATGCAAAGCACAGAATGTTTTTTGCCTGTTGCTGAAAACTTTGAAAGTAGACAGAAATGTTTTCCGAAAAACGGATGCAAAGGAGAAACACAAAATACCATTATTTTAGAAAAATACAAAATTGCAGCACAGAATATTTCAAAAATTTTTTTTAGAATGCAAAGGAGAAACACAAAATTATATCATAGAATATTTCGAAAAAATCTCAGACTGCAAAGGAGAAACACAAAAAATAGCACCGAAAAATTAAAATTGCACCGCAGAATATTTTGAAAAAATTTCAAAATGCAAATGACAGGAACAAAACAGCACTATTTTGTGGATAATTTTGGAAATCGTAGCACAAAATCAATAAAATTTTAGATGCAAAGGAGAAACACAAAAATTCAATATTACAGCGCAGAATATTTGAAAAGTCTCGGAATGCAAAAAAAAGACTTTGGCCTGCTGCCCAATCCAGAATGCAATGACCAGAAATGCATGTAAATACCTGTAATTGTGCAAGTGAGGCTTTGAAAATTGATGAAAGTAGTAATTTACACGTTTTTAGTGCCAAAATAGGAATGTGCAGCGAAAAATTTAGCACATCCAATCCCAGTTGATACTGAATGCGTCATCACCATCACTACAGTCCAAATACAGACTCACAGTATCCGGCTGCGACTCAATAGATTGGTCGTGTGCGGGGCTGGAGTCGGTCGGCGGCCACATCTTTTTAATGACGTATACGGCGGTGGCCAACAATCCAATGCCGGTCAAGGTGCCAAGCGACCAACCCAATGCGTAGCCGATTTCGTCGTATTCTGAATAAAATGTTGTTGAACATGGGTACAAAAGCTTTGAAAAATGTCATGTTGTCGTTTATTGTGGTGCTGTCACGTCGCTGTCACGGTGTTGTCGTATTGAAAGCATTAAACAAACAAACAAACATCTGCACCTTTATCGATTTCAGCCTTCTCAGTCGGCACCAACCGCACGCGTGATTCATTACGGAATGTGTAGAGGTACGTGTCGTTGGACAGCAGTTTGTCTGCAAAATAATAATCATGAGTGTAAAGAAACACGGCAGTCGCAATAAGAAATCGGCTAACCGCCACGATACGCTGCGCTCGCGTTGAATTTCATGAGCAAGTCCAATACTCGACCGTCTTCCGCCATGATGATGTCATGCTCGGAACCTGCGATATCGATTGTCAGTCGTTTGATGCCGACCACACGGATTTGCAAACATTCGCCCACGGGCGGCAAAGAATCGGCTGCCGAGCCTGAATAATAGTACCATTTTAGGGCTACGAATCAGGTATTCGAGTCAAAACCATGCCAAATACCGTTCAAATAGAAGAATCGTTGCAGATTGATATCGTATCCGAAATGATGTTTCACAGCACCCCTCAGTTCCGCCATGTCCGCATCCCTGTCCACCGTGACATCCATGGCCGTTGTTCGGGATATCAGACAGACCTGTGTCGGATAAAGCTGTAAAACATCAAAATAAATAAAAAAGAGAGAAATTTCTCACCAATCTCATTTTGTCGGTGACGGGCGGCGAACCAGTTGATCCTTGGGATCTGAGAAAGATTAAAAATCTTTGCACCCAAATTTGCATCCTTACACTAGAAAAACAAGACAAACAAAACTCACTTTTCACCATCTGGCGCTCCCGGTCTGGTGACGTGCGGAAAGCCAGTTGACGAGAGAGATCTGAAAAGATAAATTTTTGCACGGCAAGTTCCATTCGTATACTATGAGAATAACAAACAAAACTCACTTTTCACCATCGGACGTTTCCATGCTGGTGACGTGAGGGAAGCCGGTTGAAGTGAGAGATCTGAAAAAGATTAATTTTTGCATGGCAAGTTACATCCTTATACTACGAGAAAAGCAAACGAATAAAACGCACTTTTCACCATCGACGGCGTCCGTGCTGGTGATATGCGGGGGAAAGGTGGAAGAGAGAGATCTGAAAAAAAGTAAAATTTTGCATGGCAAGTACCATGCGTATACTACGAGGAAAGCAAACAAATAAAAACGCACTTTTCACCATCGACAGTGTCCGTGCTGGTGACATCCGGAGGACCGTTTGAAAAGAGAGATCTGGAAAAGATGAAATTTTGCATGGCAGGTTCCATCCGTATACTACGAGGAAAGCAAACAAATAAAAACGCACTTTTCACCATCGACAGTGTCCGTGCTGGTGACATCCGGAGGACCGTTTGAAAAGAGAGATCTGGAAAAGATGAAATTTTGCATGGCAGGTTCCATCCGTATACTACGAGGAAAGCAAACAAATAAAAACGCACTTTTCACCATCGACCATCGGTTTGTTGGTTGTTGTGGCTGGCGGGGCACTAGTCGAAACCCTGGTAAAAGTTGAAACACGCTTGCGCCCAAATTTACCTCCCCATACTACCGAGAAAACTTCTGAACTCACGTGGCGGGGGGCGGTGCCATCGTCCCGAACGGATGGACTGTGGTAGGCGCGGACTGAAATCGAAAAGTGCAATGATTTTATTCCAAAAATATATGAAGCAAAAATTTTACTTCACCTGACAGTTGGGTGCCAAAATTTCTTCAAGATCTGGCAAAATCGGGGTCCATTCATCGACGGTCGTGTGATGGCACTCGTCAACGGTCAAATATCGATAGCCTGAATCAGAAATGCGAAGTAAAAACCGAAAGTTTGGGCAATTGTGTCTGGATTCCGGGGGAAAATTGTGCATTACGAGCATGGAAAATACAAATATCTGTCAGATTTAGGTGCAATAACGGCTCTATTGTTGAAAATAAAGGCCTCTAATTTTACATGGAAATCATTTAGGGCAGTATTTTCTGTGAAAACGAGCTAAGTGGGGCATGACGGCTCTATTTCCAAGAATATAGCTGGAAAAAAACCTATGACCTACCGCCAGCAGGCTCGGTGTCGGGCACGGTTTCGCCCAGACAGTGGATGCGGCCGGCGATGTCATTGCACGTGCACAATTCACAAATTTGGCAGAAGGACGGCACGCCCAATGCGAAGAAAACTGAAAAAAGCGGGCTTTTCAGCAAAATTCCAGCACTGAAAACCAAGAAAAGCGTAAAATGACCAACCAATGGCGTGAAACATCATCATTTTAACACCGTTGTCGAATGAATTAAATTTATTTTTATCTGAAAAACGAACAAATCAGTGTTTCACGCGATCATAAAATCAGAAATATTCCGATTATTTTCCCCATTTCTCTGTTTATTCGGTGTGGAGGAAGATTTTCTCGCGTGCATGCTGAACCTGATGGCATCAGAGCTGACCAGGGAGCGTCGAAAGAGCGATCTCAGAAGGCACAACAAATGGCTTGACAGGACCGATAAGCTGCCTTGCCAATTCAGGGACGCGTTGCACACGTTCTGCAATGCAGCACAAACAAACACACGCATTATCGCATGCATGCGCACACGAGCAGAGAACGCATAGTTTTATTAACAGTTTTAAGGCAGCTGACAGCGAATGCACAGTGTGCCAGTGGATTGCACGTTGGACTTTAATGCAAAAGCATGCGAGTTCAATCTCCGCTTGGGATTCTTTTGTTTTCGTTTTGTACTGCGTATGATATGAAAGAAATTTAGTTCGTTTTGGTTTCGTAGGTTCGTTGGCAGTGCAAAATATGATCAAATCAGTTTGTTTTTAACAAAAATTCTCGTGTTCATGTTGGGCGTGACGGCACCGTCATGTTGGTATTTTATCTTGAACGGCAATGTAAAAAAAACAGACCAACTGATGTAACCAACACGTAAATTGACAAGAGAGAACAAAACAAGATTCCTACAATACCATAATCTAATTTTCATCATCTGCATCAGCAAACTTTGTGCACTTTTTCTCGTGCCGTTTCAAGTTGCGCTTGGCCGTGAATGTAGCACCACACTGAAATTTACGGACTTACGCATTGAAATGGTTGTTTTGGATTTTTTACACAACACACCTGAGAACAACTGAACGGGTCTCCATTGTGCACGGTTTTCAGGTGCTCACGCAGCTCAGCAGCGCACCGGAATCGACGAATGCAGTGAATACAGGCTGAAATTTTTATGTTATAAAACTGTGAAAAGCTTTTTTCAGCTCTAATTTTTTCACCTAAAGGCAGCCACTTCTCAAAATACGTTTTCACATCTTCGTCTGACATATTGCCCAGACTCATTCGCGGTTCCTGAATCATAAACAGTACTTTTTAAACGAAAACAAGCTGTTTGTTCTTTTGTTAGGCAAGACGTACCCAGCTGGGCAGCCAGTCAACCAGAACTTCTTCTTGACCAGTTTCTGGATTGGTACGCCGATCAATAAGCGATGCCCATCCGTGCGTGCCTGCGCTGAAGACTGCCGAGCCTTCTGAAAAAAATCGGGATACGGTAATCGAACAAATCGTTTCCAGCAAGACGAACAAAACCGACTGGAAGCCCTTAGCATGTCCAATTGACTCTGCAAGGCAGCAGATCGACAACGCTCGGCAATCAATAATTGTTCCAGCTCTTTCTCTCGAGCAGACATCTTGTTTGGTTGCTAAATGAGCAATTATATACAGTCCCCATCAAATAATGAAAGCAAAATTATCGCCACAAATCCCAAGCAGCAAGCTCCCTTTCTGCGCCCGAGCATGAGACATTAGTCTCCTTGACTCTCAGGAAATATGTACTTAATGTTCATTCATTCCCTTGATAAATCAAGGGTGTTTGTCTCATGTCTGTTCCACCCCACACGCTTAGACTCAGCCATGTGTCTGTCTCCCAGAGGTCACCCTAATTAGTCCATTTTTGTGGTGACTGTGGTTGCTTCAGCATGCCTTTCTTTTCAAGCACATTCGTCGATAAATATTGCTTGCTTCTATTAGCCTATGATTGCGTGAAACGTGAACTTGAGCACCGCAATTTGCCATGGCCCGACTACCCGCCACAACCTGTTCCGAACTGTGTGGTTAGGTCAATGCGCGTAGCTCTGCATCAATTCAATTCTAGTCTTCTTGGGTCTTTCCGTATCAGTCAGGTCGCCAGTCAAATATCGGTCACTGATTTTGTGAATCTCGCTGCCGCAGTACTGCAAAAAGAATCTTTCTCTTGGGCTGAGTTCGTATGTTTACATGCCCTCGCCGCACAATTGGCAACGCAGCACACAAATTACGCAACTGAAATTTGCGAGTCATTGTATCAAGTTTTTATCGCGCACGGCTGGCGCCATATTGAAAATCTAGGTGGTTGGGCAAGTTTCACGGCCACGTTCCACAATTGAATCATGACGTGTACTTATTTTGGTAACGATTTTCTGGATAAGTATCACCTGTTACTTGTCATTATTGATTCAGTAGGCAGACATCTGCGCGCGAACGGGGTTCCCTGCCCTGTTAACAGTGACCTTGCTGTGCCGTCCCCCGTTATGATGGTCATGCGTAGTGCCTTGCGGGCATGTAACACACAGTATGGGCGTCTGTTCGCATATCTTGTGCGTAATATGACATGGCACGAGTTCAGGTCATTAGCAGGGCAATGTCTGATCAAGGACAATTACGTATGGTCTGATCTGGTTGCACTGAATGCGCTAGCATGTGCTTTTGCCGTTGCACATCCACATCACGCCGCGTCTGTCCCTGAAGCCGTCTATCAGATTCTGCTGGAATCGAATGTCTGGCGAAAACTGGATTGTCTAGGCGGCTGGCATCATTTTGTTGATCATTTCGCGCAGTAATGTTACGTGTGCACATGCTTTACTCGCTGATTTTTGATTTTATTGCACAGTATTTTAACTCGGTTGGCTTAACCGACGATGCGCCCTTTGTATGCAGTGCTCCGTCCCCAGTGCACGTGCGGTTGCGCAATTTATCAAATTTGCTCCTGCCCGGCATATTGCCTATGGTGCAGGCATTAGCAAGCTATGCTGTTGATCGTGATAGGGTTACTGTAGTGCTGACACTGTTTGCACACTCTTGTTTCCAGTCTCGGCCATTTGACTGGGGCAGCTTTTGTGCTTTTCTGGCGTTTATCAGTTGTCTCTTCGAGGAACTGGTGCGTGCAAATAAACATGAACAGGCCATGTTGACGGTGCATCAGGGCGTCCTGTATTTGGTAACACACTGTCAGGCCAGTCTGCAGTGGTCTTTCCTAGAGCACACTTCACGCGTTCTATGTCTGATCGAACGGCTGGCACCCGGTGCCGTAACCTCGCACTCAAACGAAAGTGCCCGTCTTGCCGCGGCACATTTCAAAGATCAAATGTGTTCTATAGACGACAGCCGCGAAAAGTAGCATCTATTCTGTGTCGTGCATTTCATTATTATGAAGGGCGCATGTGTGCCTTATGCAAAAAAATATTTCATCAACTTGCCATTTCCGGTGATAAGGAATCTTTATTGTGCAACACATGTTTTTCTGTGATACGCCCCCTTTCGCATTGTGATTGGACAGACGGTTGTGCTCTGTGTGGTAGTTTTCACATGCATCGCAATAGTGCTTTCTGTTACCTTTGTTATCGCAAAATTAATCTTTGGTTGTCAGGGGACGAGCAAAGCTGGATAAGTGCCGTTTTTTTAGCACTGGCAGATAACGCCATAATTATTCCGTACGAGCGCGTTGTGTATTTTCGATATTTGGAAAAGTTTAATTATGAACGAAAAAACTTTTATTAAACCGCGCGTCGTAGCGCACTATATTATTTCAATGTGCCTTGTTTGTATAGAACGTTCAATGAAAGCAGGTGTGCAATACTGGCCGGGATTGAAAATGTACATGTGCCCTCTTTACTTCTGTATGGATTGTAAAAAATCCAGCATTGAAATGAATTTGGCTGGAAAAAGTCGCCTGTTTCATAAAGGCCATATTATTGAACGCACACCTGTGCGTTACTGTTCCATTCAACATCGTTTACCGCATTTTCTGCGAGATAGCAGCCCCCGCGCGCTATTCGATTTGGAATTCTGCGAGTTTTGTGTTGATTATAATCACGGGTCGAATGTTGTATATTGTAAAGAAAACAAAACAACGTGTATTGCGCTGTATTTATGTGAAGCGTGCTATGAAGCGAACTGTCGCAAGCAAGAGGTGCTCGATGTGGTTTAACTTTTTGTAATTCTTTGTGTATCATTTTTGTTTTTATGTGTTGTTGATTTGTATTTGTGAAAAAAAAGAATAAAAACAAAAAAAAGAAAAAAAACCAACTTTCTCTGCTTGCGCCGAGATAGACAGTTACCCTTTCCATTTCAGGCACAATGGATTCACGAAAACGTAAAATTCCTTTTGAATGTCAATCTGCGTCAAAAACCAGCAATGCTTCAATTTCACTGGTTCAATTCACATTGGCCCATGTTTTCAACATTGTCACGTGCCGTGGCTGCATTTCATTTAACGTGTGTCACAATGATCTGTCAATATTTAATCCGGACTACGGCATGTTCTGTACTCTGATCACCCTTTGTCAATCGTGCACAGTGGCAACTCAGATGGTCAATAATTTGCTGCCACCGGCCCTGGAATGTGCGCCGACTGTGGCTGGCCCGACCACATTCCCGCATCCGGTGTCATCGTGCCTGGTGACAGAGCGCATGAAAATGTGGACCCTGCATTTCTGTTTGCCCTGTCATGAACAAACTGCTGAGGCAAACTCGCATGTGACCAGCATGAGTGACGGGACCACAATTCATTTGTGGCAATGTCCATCTTGTTTCAACAGGGACAAATCCATTAGCAATATCATGCAAAACGTAAAGTGAGTTCGTGGTGTGTGCAACCGAAAAATCTGTGATAGGTCCGAAAGGGCCACCTACAAATCAGGCAGATTGTTGTCTCATGTTCTGTGTCAAATCCCATTTTCAGGTTCGCAAGATGCATTTAAGCAACGGTGTTCCTCTCAGATTCGTTTTTGATCAGATGGCATCACAAACACCTGCTGGCCCCCAGGCCAAAAAATCGCACTTCAATTTTAAAGATTCTGTTACGGCCACTACTTTTGTGTCTCCTGCTCAACGCACAGTTTACGAGATTTTGGCTTGTGAATCTTGTAAACAGTATCCTTGCAAAACCGTTCGTTTCAATAACTCTGGTACCGACAGTACTAGCTGCATATTGTGTAGAGTGTGCGCTGAAAAAACAAAAAGTTTAAACCAGTCCGTGAGTGAGAGTGTCCCTACCCAATCAGAGTGGGACAAGTCTGTATGCGGCTACGAATCAGTTGACGCGCATCTTTTGAGTCAACCACTTTTCATTTTACATTTTTGTAAACTTTGTGCTGGGTGGACTTCGAAGCGCAAGTCGCGCATAATTCAAGACGGTGCGTATACTGTGCTGTACTTTAGTCAATGTGCCAGCTGTTTCAATTTTGACAAACAGCAGACACAGTTAATAAGACGCCCCCTGTCTTAATTGCCTTGACCTTTGTCTTATTGTTGACCACTGTGGAGTGCAGTGTGGATCCGTTTGATAGATACCGCCGACCAGAGGTCATGTTAAAGTATGAGTGCCGTAAAACTGTCCTCGTAAACTGCAGTGTCCTTACAAAGTACCTGCGTGCGCATCCTGTCTATTTGGTGAAACTGTTTGCTTCCCTCCTGGGCACCACTGCCCAATTAGTGCAGCGTGGGCTGATTATTCGTGGAGTCCATTCGAAATCTGATATAACTCACTGTCTAGACACATACGAACGCTGTTATCTCCGTTGCAGTGTGTGTTCGTTGCCAGAATGCACATTATTTGCGCACAGATCTTGTCTGTGGTGCACATGTGAGGCCTGTGGTCATTGCGGTCCTGTGACATCGACGGTGCAGAAACTACACACATTTATCCTGAAAAACATACAAACATGATTCTTCTGATTTTGCCGACTGCCATTGTGCTCCTCGCAACAATGGTGGCTATAATTTGGCACGTGTTCCGAACTTGGTCCAGCAGAACATGCTGAACACTTTTCTGGAACTTGAACTTTGAATTACATCAGGGGCCGGCGGCCCCGCCTAACCAGCCAATCAGCGTGAAGTATGCTTTCCCTCGTGTTGCGTATGTGTGTGTGTGATCCCGTTGTCAAACTGTCAAGATGCAAATCCGTAGCTTACGTTACTCATTGCAACTGAATCGTTATCACCATCCAAGCCTGGCTTTGAAACTGAGTATTATCGACGTGTTGGCGCATGCCTTTCAGGATGTAGGAACATATGCAATGGTGTGCATTTCGGTGAACCACAAAGCATTGAAATTTCCATTCTGCACAAATTATTGTCTTCGTCGCGATATGAATGCACACACTATTTTCAAACATCTGGAGGTTATTTTGGAGACGCCACTCTGTGAAGACGACTTCAATTTCCGAGTGGACATCATCATGTGAGCAGCTGATTTGTAGAAATTTATCTGGGGCGGTGGCCCCGCCCTACCTACACTTTCAACATTCCTCTCACTTTCAATTTGGCATGGTGAAGGTCTAGGTAGCCTTACATAATGCATGAAACAGCAGGCATGTTATTTTTACGCTAATTTTGCATGTTTCCCTGACATAAAGATGGTCCCAGATGCTCCATTTGCTTGCAATTGAAAGATAAATTCTTGTTTTTGTCATGGCTTCGGTGTGGAAACGGTATAAATTGCGGTTTTGTTTCAACAATAGGTCTGGTGATCCCAGTGTTGCCTTCAAATCGTTCATCGCAGATACTGTAAAAGATGCGCTTCAGGACGTGCCAGGATGCGCTTGGGTCCGTGTTCTTGGAGATCACAAAGCTTTGAATAATTCGTTTAGATCAGATTATTGTTTGGGCCATGTGGCAGCCGGTAGGCTTGAAAACATCATTTTCAAAGAGCTTGGAGAAATTCTGGAGTCACCGCATCTTGGCGATTACTTTTATCTTCACTTCGAAATTGTGTAATCAGATCCATAGAACTATATCGGGGCGGCGGCCCACCAAACGGGGAAACATCGTCGCAAAACTGACGAACACATATGTTCAAAATTTGCAGATGCGGTTACCGTAACCCGTAGGACCATCGTAAAATTGCATCAATTAGCACCCAAACTTGGGGTAAGAAGCGGAGGTCGCCCTGATCAGGCAACCGATTTCGCCACGTCATATCTTAGGTGCCGATTGCAACGAAGTTGCAGCTAATCGGCACCTAAGTACTACTGACATGGTGTGATTCGGTTGCTGGGCTATTCAGCGCCATCGTTTTGGTTAATTCGGCGACTTCGAGCACGACTGATTCGGTTTTGGCACAGCGTTCAGTCAGTTGTACTTCCATCTTGTTGTCGAAAGTGCGAACATGAGCATCAACCGTTCGTAGCTCTATTACGTTTACTCTTGATGTTACGGAGAAAGCAAACTGACACAACTGACTGGTACATGAAAGATTACACAATATAAGCTGGGTTAGCAGTGCGCACGCACATTCCAATCTAACATGCAGCACAAGTCAAAACATCACATGACTGCCTGGTTGTTCCGAAGTTACTGTTAGTGGATCTCATCCGCTACACTTGTTAAGTCGTTCGGTCAGTTGTTCAACGGCGGAAGCTTCGTGTCGGTTGTTGTCCTGTGATTGCGGTTGCTGCAACGGTTGCATTGGCGGGTGCCATGGGAGTGGTGGCATTGTTGGTTGAGTCCAAGGGAGATCGCTCAGATGACTCGCGCTCATTAGTTGCGAACACCAGAATATCCTACCGGTTTCCACTTCTTGCAATCGCTGAAGAAGGCTGTTGTAATCCTTTGGGATGGTGTTGTAATCCTGCGATTAGGTAAATGCCCCATTTTCTACAGTTTTCTCTATGTATCATGTGTTTTTGTGCTTAAATCTTGTTCCTCCGCTAGGTTCTTATTCTCTTTCTTTCCGTTTTTCGGGTTTTCAGAGTTGTTGGTGTCGTCTCGTTAGCGCCCGTTGCGCTTTATGTTCAACTGTTATTCACCCGTTCATCATTTATTTGCGTAAAACTAACAATGTAACGTCGCCTCGGAGTTGCTTCGATCAAGTGAAAAAGGGCAAATCCAGCTGTCGGCTTGTCCGACAGCTCCCTACGTCGAGTTACCAATATCGTCGTTAATATATCCTCTATTTCACCGGTATTTCGTGTGTGAGTGGAGTTCTGGAACCGCGTACAACCCGCTGGTTCACATGTGGTGAGCCTCGAGAAAGAGCGAACAACTTGCAGCGCAACCAACGACGAAGGAGTGCTGTTTTGTAGAGTTTGGGGGTGAATTTTGGGCGCATTTTTGATTTTTCATCGCATCTGACACCTTCTTTTTTATTGAGGCTTCGTCGTCGACTTCGCGCACATCATCTACGACATCTACGGCAACAACAACTGCGTCTACAACCGTCGCCTCGACCGCCAGCAGCCCCCAGCCAGCTCTGGCAGCTGGTACTTGAGTACTCGGGACGGCAATAGGGTCTGGACCGCCGAAGGTCTGGACCAGGCTGTGCGAGTGCTAGGTGCCGGTTGTTAGAGAGCCGGGCCACAACGACCGTCAACTACAAATCAACGCATCACAACGAATCGCCGACCAACGACGACAAAACAACCGACAAGCATCGCTTCATCAGCCGCCTGAGTGAAAAAGTGGTGTTTGTCTGGGGGTCGAATTTGGAGTGCGGGAACGTGTTCCCGGCGGTCTGCTGACGTGTTTTCGACGGAACTCTGCCCAATTTTTCTAGGCAGAACTCTGCCCATTTTTTTCCGGATTTTTTCGACATAGTTTTTGGTCGTCGAAGTGCGAAAGTTCAGTGTTGGGTGAAAAGTGACGATTTTTGGAATTGAGTTTTCGGGTGTGCTGCGACGCGAACGGCACACGTGTGGGACATCACAACAACCGTCAGACGCCTGCGCAACTTTCCAGACCGACGCCGACACGATATCGGCATTTTGAAACATCAGCTGAGCGCAAAGTACGAAAGACGGTTTTTTGACGATTTTGGAGCTGTTTTTGACTTTTGAAGTGTCATTTCTTCTCGCCACTGCTTTCTACGTTCTGGAATTCGATTCGACATCGTACCTTGCAACTAGTACTACAAATAAATTATAACGTTCGTGCCAATTGCTGCGATTTCAATAAAAATATAATTTGATATATTTCGTCTGGGGGGATTCCCCATAGTTAAGGAATTTTCTCAACTTTGTCAGAGTGATTGTGTTGTGTTGTGACGACTTGGACAAGGCAGCGACACATCAAAAGAACCGCCGTGGGACGCTCTACAATTTGATACCAGACTCAACGCGTCAACTACAAAATCGACTGATTTCGACTCTGTTCAGAATTTCGCCAAAAAGTCATCTTTCAACTTGCGTTTTCTGACCGTATCAACTAGTTTCAGTGTTCGTGTTTCTGTGACGCTTGGAGAACACCAGTTTCTAATTTTTTCGAGTGCGTTTGTAAAAAGAGCGGATCGATTTGGACGATTTTCGACAAAAATTGGATTTTTTTGCGATTTTTCGGCAATAATTTTCTTTTAACTCCGAACCGTGGTGAGCATCGGTCAACGCTTCATCTTCTTCAATTTTTCGACATTGCTGCGTGAATAAAGGGTGGCACGTACGAAATAAAGATTATTTGTGCCAAGAACAGCGATTTTGTGATCGAGTTTAGTGTTTTGTTCGTTTTGTACTGCAGTCGATTGGACTTGTGTTCAACTGCGTCAGTGACCTACATCGGCATCAGCGACCCCCCAACGACACGACAGGTAAAGCAAATTGAATTCAACGCTTGTGTACGTCAACAACTGCTTGATTTCGCCGTCTATCACAAAACCTACGTGGGTTTTGTCCGTTTTTGGTGTTGTTTATTGGTGTTTTGTGAAGAACTGCTGTGCTGTCAACTGCTGTCGTCATGGCAACTAATACCAATGTCGGTGACCGACCTGACCAGCGTACAGCGTGCACCTATTGCCAATCATCGGAACATCGGAGCCAGGATTGCCCGTCAATTAATAGGGGTTTACGGCAAATAGCTGCGAACATTCTGCATGGACTATCTCCGTTTGGTCGACATCCAATTCAGCGACCACAAGCGACTGCAGCGTCAACATCGAGTCAGGAACCGGGTGCAGTTCGTAGTGTTAGAGGTCGTGATAATGTGAACACACGATCAACGCGACAACACCCTCGATTGGATGAAAATCGACAACAGATTCAGGCTTCGGCACAAGGCAACCCTGATGTTGCACGTCTGCATAATCAACTGGCAACGTATGACCAACATCCAGCGAATACTGTGAACGGTCCGTCGACATCTACACCTCAACCGCCGATACTGACAGTGAATGGTCAGCAACAACGTTTACCGCCTGCAGTACCACAACAGCAGCCATCGCAACTATCAACGTCGGACATGAGCATCGAACATCAAAATTTTGCCATGGATGCCGTACAGCCAACTCCTATTGCGGCTCACACTACGCAACATGACTTCGTACAGCCAACACCTATTGTGGATCGTCCGCCGCCGCAAAACATCAGTGATCAACGACAACGGGAGAGACCGATCTTGACTATGGCGGTACCCAATTTGGACACACCAGAAGCCAGGGCCAGAGGCGAAGTCGTACCACACATGGTCATGCAACCACTACAGAACGGTTTCGTCAATTTGAACGTGGTGGAATGGCAGCAACGTGATCCAATGACAGTTTGCAGATTCCAGAGGTACCTAGCGACCAGCCCTGAGTACTGCAATATGAACTTCGATGATATGACGAATTGGATTGTGCATCAATTTGACATCTTGAAATTTTTCGGTGAAGAGTTGGGCTTGCAGAACATCGACGAAGTGACCATCAGATTCCTTCGCATTGTGCAAGGTTATGAACAACCGGAGACACAAGGTGCTATCGAACCACCACCGATGTTGCCTGAAAATCAAGGGATTCAGGGTCAACAGCAATTGGACTCGCTTGATTCGGACGACGAAAACGAACCACCGAATGCTCAACATCAGGCACAAGGTAGCTCGGGCATACAACAACATTTGCGAACGACACCGTCAAGTCAACGAGTGACCATCGCAGGAGCAGACCAGAATGGCCGGTTTAACGTTGGGAATATGGCACAGACCTCAAATAGTCGCGATATCAGCGGTGTTCAGCAGCAACGTCGTACTACACAACCTTCCCGATCAAGTCCATCTATGCAAGTTGGTGGTACGCTGGGCAATGTTTCAAGGAGTGTACATGTTACGACACGGGTCCCGGCTGCACAACAGACACCAGCGATTGATGACGCGACTGGTCTACGTCTACCTACAAACATCCCTGGCCAGTATTGGTTGCTACCCGTTGGAAACCTATGTTATTGTTCAACGTGCAATGGTGCACATGGTCATCCGCGCGTCATATTCACAGACGATTACAGTGGCACACCACCCCCTCGAACAACTGATTTTGTGAATCGATCCAATGCTACGAACACCTATCATCATCAACAGTCAGCACCGCCGCAACAGCAGTCCACACCGTTGAACGCTCAGTCTAGTGGTGGTATGCGAGGACGTGATGTGACCGGCAGTCAAATGCGTGATCGTTCTGCAGCGACAGTGAATGGTGATCAAGCGTTTCATCGTGCACACGACACGTTCACCACACCGAGTGATGCCTTCGATCCAACAGATCCGGACCCTGATCAATCAAGATTGGAATCAATTGAAACATCGGGACAAACAACGTGGACACTATCGACGGATCGAAAGATTGAATTGAACAAAAACATTGCGTGCTACAAGAAAGTTGGTGCCGCACAAGTATACCATGGCGTTGATGGGAAGCTGCACTTTACAGCGTTCGAGCGTCAAGCACGTGAGTTATGCGGCAATGTTGGAGCGACAACCAATGAGGAGGCAGCGTTCGTGTTGTACATGTTGTTGGGAACCGAGCCGAAAGTGCTTTGGAATGCGTTTGGATCGAGCAGATTCCATTACTATAAAGCTGTGAAAGAACTGTCGAAGCCATTTGGAGCTGATACGCATGCATATTCAGTCGACCTACAGATGTCACAATTGACTTGGGTGGCCGAGAAAGATACCGTCGATACATACCTGCAGAAAGTCAACACGTTTACGACCCAGTTGTTCCCTCGAGCTCAAGCCAAGCAATTCGCTGAGCATGCAGCATTGATGTTTCGTCAAGGCTTGTCGGAACGCTTCAAGTCTCATCTGGCAGTCAGTCGCATCAACACGACTGATATCACTGAAATGGTTTCCTCACTACGCGCATTCATATTGGCCAATGAAAATATCGGTATCAAGTGGACTGACGCTAATTTGAATCCGGCGAGGACAGCTCGTGAAAATGCGATTCGAAACAGTGCTTTACGTGGCGGTCAACAACAACAGAGACATCGATTGAGTTCAAATGGACGGCCCTTTACGTGCTTCACGTGCAAGAAGCAGGGACACAGGTCATTTGAATGTGCGGACGCTGCATCGCATCAACAACAACACACGCAACATCATGCCAGGCGTGGAGAAGCGAGGGACAATACGTACCAACGAGGTGGAATGACCGGTGGAATAATGGGTGGAGGTCGAAAGTGCTTTGAATGTGGCGACCCTGGACATTTGGCTCCACAGTGCCCTGTCAGACAACAACGACAGCGAGAACAACAGCCACAGCAACACGTTATCATGCCTTCCAACGCTGGTATAAGCACTCTGAAGAAGACTGGTTCTGCACCGACACATGGCAACGACACGAGTGGCTCAGAAAGTGATGATGGTGGTTGTATGAATTGCAACAGGCAACAGTGTTATTGTGGTGCTCGACCTGGCGTGATATACAAGCCGAAACAGGTCAAGATGGGGAAAACCAGCTATCGACCAGACGTTCACATCCGAAAAATCAAGTGTGTTAACCTGACGAGTGATACAGAGCACGAGGACAAGTCGTGTGACGAAAAGAGACAAGTCAACGAGCCACTGGACTCAGAATGTGAATGGCTTGAAACGCCTCAATGGATTGATGCTGATCGACGACATGTGCTTGGTTTTATCGATGGTCAGCTTTTCTGCATGTCGGCAGATTTGAGTCGTCCAACAAATTTGATTGCACAATCAGCGTTGTCCAAAATTGAGTCTCAAAATGGTACAACACCCTCGATTGGATGAAAATCGACAACAGATTCAGGCTTCGGCACAAGGCAACCCTGATGTTGCACGTCTGCATAATCAACTGGCAACGTATGACCAACATCCAGCGAATACTGTGAACGGTCCGTCGATATCCACACCTCAACCGCCGATACTGACAGCGAATGGTCAGCAACAACGTTTACCGCCAGCAGTACCACAACAGCAGCCATCACAACTATCAACGTCGGACATGAGCATCGAACATCAAAATTTTGCCATGGATGCCGTACAGCCAACTCCTATTGCGGCTCACACTACGCAACATGACTTCGTACAGCCAACACCTATTGTGGATCGTCCGCCGCCGCAAAACATCAGTGATCAACGACAACGGGAGAGACCGATCTTGACTATGGCGGTACCCAATTTGGACACACCAGAAGCCAGGGCCAGAGGCGAAGTCGTACCACACATGGTCATGCAACCACTACACAACGGTTTCGTCAATTTGAACGTGGTGGAATGGCAGCAACGTGATCCAATAACAGTTTGCAGATTCCAGAGGTACCTAGCGACCAGCCCTGAGTACTGCAATCTGAACTTTGATGATATGACGAATTGGATTGTGCATCAATTTGACATCTTGAAGTTTTTCGGTGAAGAGTTGGGCTTGCAAAACATCGACGAAGTGACCATCAAATTCCTTCGCATTGTGCAAGGTTACGAACAACCGGAGACACAAGGTGCTATCGAACCACCACCGATGTTGCCTGAAAATCAAGGGATTCAGGGTCAACAGCAATTGGACTCGCTTGATTCGGACGACGAAAACGAACCACCGAATGCTCAACATCAGGCACAAGGTAGCTCGGGCATACAACAACATTTGCGAACGACACCGTCAAGTCAACGAGTGACCATCGCAGGAGCAGACCAGAATGGCCGGTTTAACGTTGGGAATATGACACAGGCCGCAAATAGTCGCGATATCAGCGGTGTTCAGCAGCAACGTCGTACAACACAACCTTCCCGATCAAGTCCATCTATGCAAGTTGGTGGTACGCTGGGCAATGTTTCAAGGAGTGTACATGTTACGACAGGGGCCTCGGCTGCACAACAGACACCAGCGATTGATGACGCGACTGGTCTACGTCTACCTACGAGCATTCCTGGTCAATATTGGCTGCTACCGGATAGAAACCTATGTTATTGTTCAACGTGCAATGGTGCACATGGTCATCCGCGCGTCATATTCACAGACGATTACAGTGGCACACCACCCCCTCGAACAGCTGATTTTGAGAATCGATCCAATGCTACGAACACCTATCATCATCAACAGTCAGCACCGCCGCAACAACAGTCCACACCATTGAACGCTCAATCTAGTGGTGGTATGCGAGGACATGATGTGACCGGCAGTCAAATGCGTGATCGTTCTGCAGCGACAGCGAATGGTGATCAAGCGTTTCATCGTGCACACGACACATTCACCACACCAAGTGATGCCTTCGATCCAACAGATCCGGACCCTGATCAATCAAGATTGGAATCAATTGAAACATCGGGACAAACAACGTGGACACTATCGACGGATCGAAAGATTGAATTGAACAAAAACATTGCGTGCTACAAGAAAGTTGGTGCCGCACAAGTATACCATGGCGTTGATGGGAAGCTGCACTTTACAGCGTTCGAGCGTCAAGCACGTGAGTTATGCGGCAATGTTGGAGCGACAACCAATGAGGAGGCAGCGTTCGTGTTGTACATGTTGTTGGGAACCGAGCCGAAAGTGCTTTGGAATGCGTTTGGATCGAGCAGATTCCATTACTATAAAGCTGTGAAAGAACTGTCGAAGTCATTTGGAGCTGATACGCATGCATATTCAGTCGACCTACAGATGTCACAATTGACTTGGGTGGCCGAGAAAGATACCGTCGATACATACCTGCAGAAAGTCAACACGTTTACGGCCCAGTTGTTCCCTCGAGCTCAAGCCAAGCAATTCGCTGAGCATGCAGCATTGATGTTTCGTCAAGGCTTGCCGGAACGCTTCAAGTCTCATCTGGCAGTCAGTCGCATCAACACGACTGATATCACTGAAATGGTTTCGTCACTACGCGCATTCATATTGGCCAATGAAAATATCGGTATCAAGTGGACTGACGCTAATTTGAATCCGGCGAGGACAGCTCGTGAAAATGCGATTCGAAACAGTGCTTTACGTGGCGGTCAACAACAACAGAGACATCGATTGAGTTCAAATGGACGGCCCTTTACGTGCTTCACGTGCAAGAAGCAGGGACACAGGTCATTTGTATGTGCGGACGCTGCATCGCATCAACAACAACACACGCAACATCATGCCAGGCGTGGAGAAGCGAGGGACAATACGTACCAACGAGGTGGAATGACCGGTGGAATAATGGGTGGAGGTCGAAAGTGCTTTGAATGTGGCGACCCTGGACATTTGGCTCCACAGTGCCCTGTCAGACAACAACGACAGCGAGAACAACAGCCACAGCAACACGTTATCATGCCTTCCAACGCTGGTATAAGCACTCTGAAGAAGACTGTTTCTGCACCGACACATGGCAACGACACGAGTGGCTCAGAAAGTGATGATGGTGGCTGTATGAATTGCAACAGGCAACAGTGTTATTGTGGTGCTCGACCTGGCGTGATATACAAGCCGAAACAGGTCAAGATGGGGAAAACCAGCTATCGACCAGACGTTCACATCCGAAAAATCAAGTGTGTTAACCTGACGAGTGATACAGAGCACGAGGACAAGTCGTGTGACGAAAAGAGACAAGTCAACGAGCCACTGGACTCAGAATGTGAATGGCTTGAAAAGCCTCAATGGATTGATGCTGATCGACGACATGTGCTTGGTTTTATCGATGGTCAGCTTTTCTGCATGTCGGCAGATTTGAGTCGTCCAACAAATTTGATTGCACAATCAGCGTTGTCCAAAATTGAGTCTCAAAATGGTACAACACCCTCGATTGGATGAAAATCGACAACAGATTCAGGCTTCGGCACAAGGCAACCCTGATGTTGCACGTCTGCATAATCAACTGGCAACGTATGACCAACATCCAGCGAATACTGTGAACGGTCCGTCGATATCCACACCTCAACCGCCGATACTGACAGCGAATGGTCAGCAACAACGTTTACCGCCAGCAGTACCACAACAGCAGCCATCACAACTATCAACGTCGGACATGAGCATCGAACATCAAAATTTTGCCATGGATGCCGTACAGCCAACTCCTATTGCGGCTCACACTACGCAACATGACTTCGTACAGCCAACACCTATTGTGGATCGTCCGCCGCCGCAAAACATCAGTGATCAACGACAACGGGAGAGACCGATCTTGACTATGGCGGTACCCAATTTGGACACACCAGAAGCCAGGGCCAGAGGCGAAGTCGTACCACACATGGTCATGCAACCACTACACAACGGTTTCGTCAATTTGAACGTGGTGGAATGGCAGCAACGTGATCCAATAACAGTTTGCAGATTCCAGAGGTACCTAGCGACCAGCCCTGAGTACTGCAATCTGAACTTTGATGATATGACGAATTGGATTGTGCATCAATTTGACATCTTGAAATTTTTCGGTGAAGAGTTGGGCTTGCAAAACATCGACGAAGTGACCATCAGATTCCTTCGCATTGTGCAAGGTTACGAACAACCGGAGACACAAGGTGCTATCGAACCACCACCGATGTTGCCTGAAAATCAAGGGATTCAGGGTCAACAGCAATTGGACTCGCTTGATTCGGACGACGAAAACGAACCACCGAATGCTCAACATCAGGCACAAGGTAGCTCGGGCATACAACAACATTTGCGAACGACACCGTCAAGTCAACGAGTGACCATCGCAGGAGCAGACCAGAATGGCCGGTTTAACGTTGGGAATATGACACAGGCCGCAAATAGTCGCGATATCAGCGGTGTTCAGCAGCAACGTCGTACAACACAACCTTCCCGATCAAGTCCATCTATGCAAGTTGGTGGTACGCTGGGCAATGTTTCAAGGAGTGTACATGTTACGACAGGGGCCTCGGCTGCACAACAGACACCAGCGATTGATGACGCGACTGGTCTACGTCTACCTACGAGCATTCCTGGTCAATATTGGCTGCTACCGGATAGAAACCTATGTTATTGTTCAACGTGCAATGGTGCACATGGTCATCCGCGCGTCATATTCACAGACGATTACAGTGGCACACCACCCCCTCGAACAGCTGATTTTGAGAATCGATCCAATGCTACGAACACCTATCATCATCAACAGTCAGCACCGCCGCAACAACAGTCCACACCGTTGAACGCTCAATCTAGTGGTGGTATGCGAGGACATGATGTGACCGGCAGTCAAATGCGTGATCGTTCTGCAGCGACAGCGAATGGTGATCAAGCGTTTCATCGTGCACACGACACATTCACCACACCAAGTGATGCCTTCGATCCAACAGATCCGGACCCTGATCAATCAAGATTGGAATCAATTGAAACATCGGGACAAACAACGTGGACACTATCGACGGATCGAAAGATTGGGTTTTTTTTTGTTTTGTGAATGGCATCCATGTTGCATGTAAGTGTGGTATTTTTAGAGCCCACAGTTGGGATTTTTTTTGGGGGGGTTTTTTTTTTTAATTAGGTTTTTGTCTTAATTTTAGGCGTTCTTTTTTTTGTTTGGGTGGGGGAAAAGTTTTTTTTCGGTGGAGGATTGTGGGTGGGTTTTTTTTCCACAATTTGTGGCCAAAAGAAATATCCCGTGTGTTTTAATTTTGTCTCTTTTCCCTACCCATGTTTGGGGGGGGGGGGGGGGGGGGCGGGTGTTTGTTTTTTTTAAACACACAACGCTGCCCCATAAAAATTTTTCTGCGCTGTGGGTTTTTTGGCTACATTTTGGGCGTTTTAGGGCCCGAAAAAATCGCTGTGTTGATTGTTTCTTTTGTTTTTATCTCTTTTTGTGTTTGTGTTTTTCGTTTTTTCTTTGTTATTGAACAAAAACATTGCGTGCTACAAGAAAGTTGGTGCCGCACAAGTATACCATGGCGTTGATGGGAAGCTGCACTTTACAGCGTTCGAGCGTCAAGCACGTGAGTTATGCGGCAATGTTGGAGCGACAACCAATGAGGAGGCAGCGTTCGTGTTGTACATGTTGTTGGGAACCGAGCCGAAAGTGCTTTGGAATGCGTTTGGATCGAGCAGATTCCATTACTATAAAGCTGTGAAAGAACTGTCGAAGTCATTTGGAGCTGATACGCATGCATATTCAGTCGACCTACAGATGTCACAATTGACTTGGGTGGCCGAGAAAGATACCGTCGATACATACCTGCAGAAAGTCAACACGTTTACGACCCAGTTGTTCCCTCGAGCTCAAGCCAAGCAATTCGCTGAGCATGCAGCATTGATGTTTCGTCAAGGCTTGTCGGAACGCTTCAAGTCTCATCTGGCAGTCAGTCGCATCAACACGACTGATATCACTGAAATGGTTTCCTCACTACGCGCATTCATATTGGCCAATGAAAATATCGGTATCAAGTGGACTGACGCTAATTTGAATCCGGCGAGGACAGCTCGTGAAAATGCGATTCGAAACAGTGCTTTACGTGGCGGTCAACAACAACAGAGACATCGATTGAGTTCTAATGGACGGCCCTTTACGTGCTTCTCGTGCAAGAGGCAGGGACACAGGTCGTTTGAATGTACGGACGCTGCATCGCTTCAACAACAACACACGCAACATCATGCCAGGCGTGGAGAAGCGAGGGACAATACGTACCAACGAGGTGGAATGACCGGTGGAATAATGGGTGGAGGTCGAAAGTGCTTTGAATGTGGCGACCCTGGACATTTGGCTCCACAGTGCCCTGTCAGACAACAACGACAGCGAGAACAACAGCCACAGCAACACGTTATCATGCCTTCCAACGCTGGTATAAGCACTCTGAAGAAGACTGTTTCTGCACCGACACATGGCAACGACACGAGTGGCTCAGAAAGTGATGATGGTGGCTGTATGAATTGCAACAGACAACAGTGTTATTGTGGTGCTCGACCTGGCGTGATATACAAGCCGAAACAGGTCAAGATGGGGAAAACCAGCTATCGACCAGACGTTCACATCCGAAAAATCAAGTGTGTTAACCTGACGAGTGATACAGAGCACGAGGATAAGTCGTGTGACGAAAAGAGACAAGTCAACGAGCCACTGGACTCAGAATGTGAATGGCTTGAAACGCCTCAATGGATTGATGCTGATCGACGACATGTGCTTGGTTTTATCGATGGTCAGCCTTTCTGCATGTCGGCAGATTTGAGTCGTCCAACAAATTTGATCGCACAATCAGCGTTGTCCAAAATTGAGTCTCAAAATGGTACCAATGCGTGTCGCTTCATGCTGAACAACAATTTCGTTTCTTCATATCGGCAACCAAGCGATGGAAAGAAGCAACAATTCGTGCTGTTGAAACTAAAATTGAACTATCGGATTTGTATGATGCCGTTTGAGATCGTTGATGACAATGAAGCTGAAGCCGAAATCGCATTGGGTGCTTTGTGTGAGAAAATGATTGGTCCGATTGCTTTGGAATTTGAATCGAACAAGTCAACTACGCGACCGAAGAACAAAAAGAAAGTTATTCGTGACGTCCGTTCTACCAAAGATACTGAGTCTGACTGTTCTGATCAAACGGAGTTCAGCAAAACGGCTGTCAAACAACGTAAACCGAAACGTAATAAACGAAAGACGAAGTCTGTGTCCAACACCAACACAGCTGCTAGTTCGGAACAGGATGAGACTGCTGATGAGACCAACCCAATGAAATTGCTCGCAGGCAAGGATACTCGGTTCAAGAGCAGTTTGACAATTGGCGATGAGAGTGTGAACAGCAAAGCCTGCAGTGATCGTGCTATGTGCGTGGCTAAGAAACAGAAACTGAATGTGAAGTTGGTGGCAGAACATGGTCGACGCGTGAATATGTGTTGTGTGTTGCGCGACATGAAGCCTTGATCAAATTTTGAGCGATCCAAACTTAATTTAAGTTTGTGACTATGGGGATGGAATGTTCGAAGCAAATTTTAAAAAGTCTGTAACAGAGTTTAAAAGTCCTGTAACTGTTGGAAGCTTTGTTCTCAATTTGGCGAAAACGATCCTGCTTAAATTTCACTACCGGTTTGTAATGAGATTTTGTGATCCGTTGCAGGTCTGTTTGTCTTATGTGGACACTGATTGTGGATTGTACGCATTAGCAGGCAAACCTTTTGATGATTGTGTTAAAGAAGGCATAAGGGTCCTACCACATAATCCTACCACAGCCAAAAGCAGCCAACTATGTCACACAAATGTCTAAACCATTTTGCCACTCGCTGTACTAAACAATTAGGGACTAACAGCCAAGTGCGCAAAAGGGCCACGACGAGCGTCTACGCTGTGAGTGGTGACACAAATAAGTTGTCCTGAACCATGTGGCTAAAAGGGGCCAGTCCACCCAAACCAGTCAACCACAAGACCATCCACTGCCAGCAACGAAAACTGAGTAGCTCATAAAAACTGCATTTGATGACGCATGCCAAAAAATTTTCGCCCCCGATGAAGAATTCAAAAAAAAAATGGCTGGATGTGAACGTCAGACAACTGGGTGACGTTGTGTCTCTCACGTCACAGTCGATCCTTGAACTTTTGATTCCCGCCACATCTGCTTGATCACTTGCCGTTTGTCGGAAACATTCCGCTGCATAGGTTTGTAGAAATGTCGATTTTGTTTTGACGTCGTCAACTAAACTTTCGACGAACAGCTTATCTTATGCGCCGGTGTGCACCTTTGATTGGATGCCGCTGTTAGGTGCGTTCACAGGGGAGGCGATGTGATTCAAATGATGATGTGTCAAAAAAATATTCAAAAGATGATTCAAAGGCGATCATCACGATGTGTCACGACGCTGCACGGCACGATAGTTGACTGCAAGTCACGACAGTAGTAAGACGAAGCTGCAATGTTGGCATCAAATGGCTGCATCCTCTTAAGCCGCTGCACGACGCTGCGTGGTTCGGCACGTCACTGCACTGTAGCGTAACACGTTGTTCCACGGTGCGGCCCGTCACTGCGTTGTTGCGCGACACGATGTTGCATGGTGCGGCACGTCACTGCGTTGTTGCGCGACACGTTGTTGCACGGTGCGGCACGTCACTGCGTTGTTACGCGACACGATGTTGCATGGTGCGGCACGTCACTGCGTTGTTGCGCGACACGATGTTGCATGGTGCGGCACGTCACTGCACTGTTGCGCGACATGATGTTGCATGGTGCGGCACGTCACTGCATTGTTGCGCGACACGTTGTTGCATGGTGCGGCACGTCAGTGCATTGTTGCGCGACACGTTGTTGCATGGTGCGGCACGTCACTGCGCTGCTGATCGCTTGCGGTCGTTGGTGTCAGGAATGTCGAACGGCCACTGTACCGGTTGAGTTCGATTGTTTGCGTCGAACGAGGCTGGTTACGCTGCGTACACACAGTGCTGGGAGTTTCTGAATTGTACAATAAAGATATTTGATCAATAAACTGTGAAACGACTTACCGATAGTGTGTATGGGATAGCTCTGCTGATGTTTCAAAATTTACTTTGTCAGAATCATCGGTTGAAATTACAATTTCGGGGCTGAAAATGCTGAAAGGCGCGTGCCGAATGAAAGGATTGCTATTTAAATACTGAGCGGCTGTGAAACTTGTAAAAGACTAAATGCTCTGAGCTTGGAAATGTACTTATAGTACCTACATGACTATGGTGGGTTGAAAAGAGGACGGATACCTACATGTTGCAAACGCAAACGGTCTGTGCTAAACACAGATCCTCCGCGGCCTACAATATGTTATAACGATATTTATTTATAATCTTAGGGTTCTTAGCTTGATGTGTCCCGCCCTTGAGTTACTTACTTGGTATCGAAGAACAAGTTACAATACAATAAGTTTACTGGTTACATGTCACACAGTGTACATGTGTCGTGAGCGTCAGCCCACTCCGCAGAGCGGCATGTCTGTAATCAAGAACGAAAGTCAAATCTCTACCTAGAATAGTGAGAGCAAGAAGTTCATGGCGGCAAATATATAAAGGGAAACACCGGCAGACAGCGAGAGGGTCGATTAGCCAAAACAAAGAAGTATTCCAGTGATAAGCACTGAGTGAAAGTAGGGATCGGTGAATGTATAATAAGGGGTTGTATAAAACTACATAACACATGCAATGTAAAATAATGTGGTCATTAAAATGGGAAAAACAAGTGCATTTAACGGGGTTAACAGTATTGGGCATGGAATTGAAAATGTAGACAATAATCAGCAGATTCCACAAAATGATGATCACAAACACAATCATAAGAAACAAATGTCAGCGACATTAAAATTGAATTGTAAAGTGCACAAATAATATGTATAGCGTGATTTAGAAATGATGCTGTTTATTTTCCTCAGATTTATAGATTTTTTAGTTTTTTGTGTATTTTTTATGTCACAATACCAATAGAAAATAACACTAACGCACTAAAGTGTGCGTAAGCATAGCTACGCACTGTCGCAAAAAGAAAAACAAATGTGTTGAAGTAAAAATGTTCAAAAAACAACATCAAAAATAGCACGCACCTGTTTGACATGAACGTGACTAAAAAATGTATTGCTGTCAAATTAACCGATTACATGTTTGCCCAATTGTGCAGATATCGGCAATTTGTGAGTTCCACTAGCTGCGTTGGAATGTTCAACTGATAAGCTTTTACTCGCCATCAATTCTTTATCCAAAGGTGCAAAAGCAACGCTGTCCAGGGCGAGATCTGGTGCTCGGCTTATCTGTTAGGGAGGGTCATCTCCAATGTTTGGATTTTGTACGGACATTGATGTACATTCCTAACTAATTCGAACGCTGAGACTTTAGAAAGCTAAAAAACGCTGTTAAAAAATGCAAGAAAATAAAACATTTTTGTCGGTACAAGAAAGTTAACTCTTGCTGCACTTATTTTAAAGAACGAAAAAACAGCTTTCCTTCCCAACGCTGGTGTCGACCCCGAGCGAAAGGAAGTCAGCTCAACAGTATAGTGACCACTGTCACATCTCAATTAAAAGTTACACTCACTTGAAATCCACTGAGTTCTCACTGAAAATCCACTGATTTTTTCCCACAACCAGGCTAAAAAATCCCCCCGCCAAATAATCTTGCAAGTATGCCTAAAAATTGGCGCCAAAACCGTAAGCAAATTTGTCTTTGTATACTGCATACACATGCCGAAAAAAGAAAAAAACCAGGATCCTTGCAACGTTTGATTAGAAACACTGCTGTCAATTTTCAAGGGGTTCCACAAAAGAATTCGAATTCGAATTTGGTTCGAATTTCAAAAAAAATCAACCAGAAAACTTAAGGCAAATATCGCTCGAAAAGAGCAACATTTTCTTGCCTATGTACAAAAATGTTTTTTTTGTATCAACCTGTTTAATCGGTGCAGCAATGTACTGTTGACCACCAAATGCATTACTATCTGCAGCGATTATCAGACATGAAAGTCGATACCTTAAATTCCGTTTTAATCAAAAGGAAGTAAAAAACGCGACCACAGCCGCAAAAAGAACTGGATAATCATGTGCGTATCCAGTAAAACTCACATTCTACCAGATTCCCCCTAATGTCTGACATTCGTCCGGAAGGACACTATGCTGTGTATTTGACTGTCGTGGGTTGTTGTTATCTTGCGTTTCAACACTATGAACGAAATTGTTCTGCATGCTTTGTTTCAATATTGATAAATCTTGTTCCAGTTTTTCAAGATTATATTCAATTGGGTCGTTTTTTTTCTTTGTGTATTCGTTTAATAATGGACAGATTTTTCGTACGTGGTCTACGCCGCTGCAGGTCCAGCATCTGCGGGTACCTATTTCACCGGCATCGGAATTTAAATATGGACAAAATTTAATTATGTGATCTCCGCCGCAACGGAAACACGTTTTCGCTATTGTCTGTGCTGTTTGATTGCTTAGTAGTCGTGTTTGTTGATTGGTGTTCATTGTCATTATCAGACCTTTCAGCATTTTCTCTATATCACTTAGTTTCTCGTTCTTTTCTCGTTCTTCCGTTTCTTTCGGATCAGACAGATAGTGTATCGTGTTTGTAAATGGTTTCATGCGTCCAAGTGTGAGTTGTGATTCAATTAAGCGCGCTATATCAATAGCGTTTTCAAACGTTGTAGGGTTTTGTACTGAGGTGTGAAATGCTAGTTCAGGTTTCAGTTTATTCAGGAACCTCGATAGCATTAAATCGCCTTGTACCAATTACAATGGTGCCATAAAGAGCCATTGGACCGTAATCACATGTGTGTGTGTTGATCATGCTCATACATTCTTGTAGGGTAACTGGTACTGGGATTTCTCGGGTGATTTTTGTGTTGTGCCAGGCTAAGAACCATGTCTTTATGTCTTCTCCGATGCGTGTGACACGACAGAAATGTCCTACCGTATGATATTTGATCAAATTCTTTCTGTATAGCATGTACTGCTTGTGTTCTGTTGTTTCGTTCAAGTCAATGGCGTAATCGGGGCATTGAACTTCTTGCTCTCGTAGTGTGTAATATAATTTGTTTCCAGAAAGGTCACACAACAAGGGAGGAGGATGAATTGGATTATGTTTTGATGTGATGGCGGACGTCATGTCGATGAAAACGCAAAGAAACGTCAAGAGAAAGACAAACATGATGATTGGCTTTAGCGTTTTTCCGTCAGCAGACAAAAGAAAGCCCACGATTGGTCCTGTACTATTCATCGTCAGTTGACCATCTTCTTGTTGAGTTATATCTTGATGCTGCTTGTTGCCTTCCTTGGGGGTTATGTGTTTTCGTAAGATTGCTGGTTTACAGCTTTTTTCTGTGTAATTTGCTGTTGTAAATGATATAAGTCATTGTTTGTTTGATTCACTTCTGTTTCGATTGGGTCCTGTGCAAATGCTTCTTGTTGTGGTAACGTTTCTTCACTGTCAAGATCGTGTTCGGAAAACTGAAGTGTTAATTCATCTGGGTTTTCCGTGCTTTCATTGCTGGCTACACTGTGGGACGGTAATTCGTCGAACCATTCCTGTTGTAGTTCATAATCCCAAGTATCGGACTTCAGATCGTCGTCCTGATTTGTGTTGTTTTCCATTGTGCGTATCGCACGAATGTTAGCTATTCGGCTCAAAAAGTCATCGTTTTGCAAGCGTAAAGCCTCGTTTTCCTTTTCAATGTTTGTAGGGTCTGATTGTGTTTCAGCCGGCTCACGGTCCGTGGCTACAAAGTTAGTCGCGGTGGGACTCCATGATTGCTGGGTTGCTGTCCATGGTCGTCGTGATGAATTTCGTTGATTACCTTGGAATGGTCTGCTACGAAATCTTTGCATTGTGTATTGCTGTGAACTTCGGTCTTGTGGAGGATAAGGTTGCCTTTGGTTTGTAAATGGCCATGTATTTGGAGCTCGCCATTGTGGTTGCGTTTGTTGTCTTGTGTATTGATTGGTTGCCCTGTAGTTGTTAAAGTTTTGTGAGTTGAAATTTCGTCGTGGTTGACTTAGCCACTGTGGTCGTTGTGGTTGACGATTTTGATAGTTGCTCCTGTTATATGTGTTACGAGGGTTTGTGTTTCTCTGGGGAAACATAAACGGAATTTGTGACGCTTTATTAGGGCAAAATCGGATCATGTGGTTTCCACCGCAACGAAAACATGCTATGTTCGTTGCATTTTGTGTTTCTCGATTGTTTGTTAGTCGTGTTTGTTGAGTGGTGTTCATTGTCATTATTAAGCCTTTCAGCATTTTCTCTATTTCGCTTAGTTCTTTTCTCGTTCTTCCGTTTCTTTCGGATCAGACAGATAGTGTATCGTGTTTGTAAATTGTTTCATGCGTCCAAGTGTGAGTTGCGATTCAATTAAGCGCGCTATGTCAACAGCGTTTTCAAACGTTGTTGGGTTTTGTACCGAGGTGTGAAATGCTAGTTCAGGTTTCAGTTTATTCAGGAAACTGGATAGCATTAAATCGCCTTGTACTAGATGGTTTGCCTCGGGGTGTGCGTTCTTTACTAGGTTTCTGATATCTTTACTAAATTCCTCCACCGTTTCATTAGGCTGCTGTCTTCTGTTTTCGAGGAGAATTTGTTTGTTTCGATGACTGTAAGGTACTCGGAGTTTCTTTCTGAAATTTTCCACCAATTCTCTGTAAGTTTTCTTCTCATCGGGCAAAAGTTTGCAATATGTGAGTAATGCATTATCACGTAGGTAGCTGGGGAATGTTTTTAGCTTCTTTTTATCGTCGTAGTCCAACGAATACCTAATCACTTCAAAAAGTTGAACAAAATTGTCAAAATCTTAATCTGCTTTGCCCTTAAATAAAGGCATTTCTATTGTCGGGTTAAATGCTACGGCATCCGTCATTGTGTAAGTTATCGAGCTGACAACTTGTGATTGTGCTTGTAATAACTGACTATGAGTATCTGCGTGTTGAATGAGATGTTTTCCCAATTCTCGTGCAATATAACGGAAGTGTTTTTCTGAGACTTCCCCTGTAAGTTTAAGATCCTGTATTTCTGGGTCATCTAACGTTAGTGGTACCGCTGCTTGTTTTCCTGTCATTAAGTTCTGCGATAAAATCAAAATATTATTGACAATACGGACTTATAGCATTGTATGATTCAGCGTGGTCATTTTGTTTATTTTCTTTATCACTGTCTTCATGCTGTGTTCTCTGTGCCATCTGGTATTGCAATTTGCATTGTTATTTCTGTCTGGTTCGTGAATCAGTTTAAAATGTAGTGTATTTATTAGACATTTCAAATCATCCGCGCGTTCTGACAGTTTATTCTCGTCTGGTATCGTAAAGTGCCAAATAAGCAGTTTAAACAAATCCCATCATTACATGTGCATTGTATGTTTTGCGGTTATGTTTCATCTATAACGTTTAATATTGGTGACCATACGTTTGAGCAAACAGGGTCTTGTTTTTTTTTTTAGTTTTATTTTTTTTTTTATTTTATTTTTTTTATTTTTTTTTTTTGTTTTTTTTTTTTTTTTTATTTTTATTTTTTTTTTTTTTTTTTTTTTTTTTTTTTTTTTTTTTTTTTTTTTATTTTTTTTTTTTTTTTTTTTTTTTTTTTTTTTTTTTTTGTTTTTTTTTGTTTTTGTTTTTTTATATTTTTTTTTTTATTATTTATAATTATTTTTTTTTTTATAATTTTTGAATTTATAATTTTATAAAAATATAAATATAAATTATAAAATAAATTATTTATTTATTTTTTTTTTAATTTAATAATTTTTTAAATTATATAATAATATATTTTTTTTTTTTTTTTTAATAATTTATTTTTTTTTTTATAAAATAAAATTTTATTTTATATTATAAGTTTGAATTAAAATATTATTAAAAATTTAAAATTTGATTATAATATAATATAAATTATATTTTTTATATATATTTAATTATATAATTTTAATAATTTTTTTAAAAGAAAGTAAATAAATTGATATAAATATAATAAAAAATATATTTTATTATTATAATAATTTATTAAAAAATTATATTATAATATTTTAATTTTATATAAAAAAATTATATATAATTTTAATTAATTTTTTCCTATTTTTTTTTTTTTTTTTTTTTTTTTTTAATTTTTTTTTTTATTTTTTTTTTAATTTTATTTTATTTTTTTTTTTTATTTTTTATTAATTTTTATTATATATTATTTTTTTTTTATAATTTTATTTAAACTATATATTTTATCTAATTTATTACTAGAATAATAAGTAATTAATGTTTCAGCTATCCTCCCACATTCTTTCTTCTCCCCCCTAACTTTGTAGCCACGGACCGTGAGCCGGCTGAAACACAATTGGGTGGTAATTTTGTGTTTTGAGGAAGTTTGGTTGTGAGTGTAAAGATAAATAAAAGAAAGGTTTGGTGACAGACCCTACAAACATTGAAAAGGAAAACGAGGCTTTACGCTTGCAAAACGATGACCTTTTGAGCCGAATAGCAAACATTCGTGCGATACACACAATGGAAAACAACACAAATCAGGACGACGATCTGAAGTCCGATACTTGGGATTATGAACTACAACAGAAATGGTTCGACGAATTACCGTCCCACAGTGTAGCCAGCAATGAAAGCACGGAAAACCCAGATGAATTAACACTTCAGTTTTCCGAACACGATCTTGACAGTGAAGAAACGTTACCACAACAAGAAGCATTTGCACAGGACCCAGTCGAAACAGAAGTGAATCAAACAAACAATGACTTATATCATTTACAACAGCAAATTACACAGAAAAAAGCTGTAAACCAGCAATCTTACGAAAACACATAACCCCCAAGGAAGGCAACAAGCAGCATCAAGATATAACTCAACAAGAAGATGGTCAACTGACGATGAATAGTACAGGACCAATCGTGGGCTTTCTTTTGTCTGCTGACGGAAAAACGCTAAAGCCAATCATCATGTTTGTCTTTCTCTTGACGTTTCTTTGCGTTTTCATCGACATGACGTCCGCCATCACATCAAAACATAATCCAATTCATCCTCCTCCCTTGTTGTGTGACCTTTCTGGAAACAAATTATATTACACACTACGAGAGCAAGAAGTTCAATGCCCCGATTACGCCATTGACTTGAACGAAACAACAGAACACAAGCAGTACATGCTATACAGAAAGAATTTGATCAAATATCATACGGTAGGACATTTCTGTCGTGTCACACGCATCGGAGAAGACATAAAGACATGGTTCTTAGCCTGGCACAACACAAAAATCACCCGAGAAATCCCAGTACCAGTTACCCTACAAGAATGTATGAGCATGATCAACACACACACACATGTGATTACGGTCCAATGGCTCTTTATGGCACCATTGTAATTGGTACAAGGCGATTTAATGCTATCGAGTTATCTGAATAAGCTGAAACCTGAACTAGCATTTCACACCTCAGTACAAAACCCTACAATTTTCGAAATCGCTAATGCACACTAGCCTGATAATTGAATCACAATTCTCTAGCGGGCTTAATAAACATCTCACATCCACCATAGACTAATGGTCCGTTCCCAAAAACAATCCGAACAATGTGAAATCAAAGAGAAAGAAAGTGAGATAGAGAAAAAGTGGTAAGGTCCTAAAAGGTCATTTAAGACCAATCAACAAACATCACCACTAACCAATCAAACAGATCAGACAACAGCGAAAACGTTTTGCCGTTTTTTCTCAGACCAGAGATCTAATCTTTGTGCATATTTAAATTCCGATGCCCGTGAAAATAGGTACCCACAGATGCTAGACCTGCCACGCGAGCTACCACGTACGAAAAATCTGTCCATTATTAAACGAAATACACAAAGAAAAAAAACGGACCCAATTCGAACACTAATCTTGAAAAACTGGAACAAAGATTCATCAATATCTAAACAAAGCATGCAGAACAATTTCGGTTCATCAGTGTTGAAACGCAAGATATCAACAACCCACGACAGTCAAATATCACAGCATCATGTTCCTTCCGGGACGAATGTCAGACATCTAGGGGGAATCTGAGGTCAGAATGTGAGTTTCACTGGATACGCACATGAGTATCCAGTTCTTTTTGCGGCTGTGGGGTCGCGTTTTTTACTTCCTTTTGATTAATTCTAGATTTAAGGATCGACTTTGAGGTGTCTGATAATCCGCTGGCAGATAAAGTAATGCATTTTGGTGGTCAACAGTACATTGCTGCACCGATTAAACAGGTTGATACAAAAAAAAACATTTTTGTACATAGGCAAATTTGTTTCAACAATATTTGTTAAGTTTTCTGGTTAGTTTTTTGAAATTCGAAACCAAATTCGAATTCAAATTTTTGTGGAACCCCTTGAACAGTGTTTCTAATCAAACGTTGCAAGGATCCTGGTTTTTTTCTTTTGGGCATGTGTATGCAGTATACAAAGACAAATTCTTACACTTTTTTTAGCACAATTTTTAGGCATCTTGCAATTATTTGGCGGGGGGATTTTTTAGGTAATTGTAGGGAAAATCAGTGGATTTTAGGTGAGACTCAGTGGATTTCAAGTGAGTGTAACTTTCAGATTGAGATGTGACAGTGGTCACTATATATTGAGCTGACTTCCTTTCGCTCAGGGTCGACACCAGCGTCAAAAGAAAGCTGTTTTTTCGTTATTTTAAAATAAGTGCAGCAAGAGTTAACTTTCTTGTACCGACAAACCTTTTATTTTCTTGCATTTTTTGACGGCGTTTTTTAGTTTTCTAGAGTCTCAGCGTTCGAATTAATTTCAGAAATGTACACTCAATGTCCGTACAAAATCCAAACATCGAAATGAGACCTCCCTAACAGATGCAGCCCAGAGACGCCTGTCACCCTGAAGCACGTTACTTTTAGCCTTCAATTAGAAGAATTAAATGGCGAGATAAAAGCTTATCAGTTGAACATTCCAACGCAGTAAGTGGAACCCACAATTTGCCGATATTCACAATTGTGACAAACATGTAAGATGCGGTTAACTAACAGCAATACATTTTTTAGTCACGTTCGTGTCGAATAGCTACTATTTTGATGTTGCTTTTTGAACATTTTTACTTCGAGAACACATTTGTTTTTCTTTTTTTGCGACAGTGCGTAGCTATGCTTCGGTTTAGTGTACATTTAGTGTTATTTTTCTATTATGACATGAAAAATACACAAAAAACTAAAAAATCTATAAATACTAAAAAAGAAAATAGAAACAGCATCACTATACATATTATTTGTGCACTTCATTCAAATTTTAATGTCGCTGACGTTTGTTTCTTATGATTGTGTTTGTGATCATCATTTTTGGAATCCTGATTATTGTCTACATTTTTCAATTCCATGCCCGACTATTTAAGCCCCGGTTAGATGGCTATTTTGCCATTTTTGAGCAATTATTTTACACATTGCATGTGTTATGTAGTTATGCAACCCCCCTATTATACATTCACCGAATCTTGCTTCACTCAGTGCTTATAAGTGGAATCTATTTTTGTTTTGGCTCAATGTTCAAGCCCCTCTCACTGTATCCGGTGTTTCCCTTTATATATTTGCCGCCATCAACTTTTGCTCTCATTCTAGGTAGAGATTTGACTTTCCGTTCTTGATTACAGACATGCCGCTCTGCGGAGTGGGCTGAGCGCTCACGACACGTGTACACTGTGTGACATGTAACCAGTAAACTTATTGTATTGTAACTTGTTCTTCGATACCAAGTAGGTGAGCTCAAGGGCCGGGTGTTAATTTATTGAGAAATATCGTTATAACATATTGTAGGCAGAAGATATATGTTTAGCACAGACCTTTGCGTTTGCAACGTGTAGTTATCCGTCCCTCTTTTCAACCCACACAAGTAGTCATGTAGGTACTATAAGTACATTTCCGAGCTCAGACATAGTCTTTTCGAGTTTCACAGCCGCTCCGTATTTTAAATGAGCAAATTTTCGCACGCGGCCCTTTTCGCGTTTTCAGCCCCGAAATTGTAATTTCCAACCAAAATTGTTTCTGACAAAGTAAGATTTTTTGAAACATCACAGACTTATCCGTACACACTATCGGGTAAGTCGTTTCACAGTTTATTGATAGGATGTATTATTACAATTTGGGAAACTTCCCGCCTATCTGTACGCCATTTTCAGACACAAACAATCGAACTCAACCGGTACCGCGCTCGGACGAGTTCCTGAGCACCGACGACCGCAAGCGATCGGCCGGCGCGAGTGACGTGCGGCGCCTGGGAGCAACGTGTAAGCGAGATGCAGTGACGTGCCCGCCGCGCGCATCGAGCGACGCCTCGGCGCGGAGCGAAGTGCAGTGACGTACCCCGCCGCCCATGCAACATCATGTCGCGCAAAGACAGTGCAGTGACGCTGCCCGGCCACCGTGCGACGCGTCGGTGTCAGCGCGTAACAACGCAGTGACATACCGCACCCATGCAACATCGTGTCGGGGCGTGACGACGCGCCGGTGACGTGCCGCACCGTGCGACGACGTGTCAGCCTGGCGAGCGCGGTGGGGCGCGTCGGCCGCGTGCAACATCGTCTCGCGCGAGCCGGAGCGCGGGGTGACGGGCCGCACGTGGAACGACGTGTTCTCACTACAGTGGGGTGACGTGCCGAACCACGCAGCTGCGCGGCTTGAGGGATCCACGTGCATCCAACATTGCAGCTTGCCGTCTTTACTACTGTGAGTAACTACAGTTGAGGGACTGCTCGTGCCGTGCAGCGTCGTGACACATCGTGATGATC
>JASAMV010001601.1:0-77284 GCA_030248065.1 Rhynchonema sp. JSB1_4 | reverse complement strand
TATACGGAAAATCCACCCGAATTCAAATTGCCGCCAAAACCAATGCCAGAGAATAAAGGGAGTTTCACCTGGAATGTCACAGCTCAGGTCACCATGTTGCTCAACTTGCACGAGTTTGACCCGGTGGTCGCCGCGACGCTGCTTTGAGTGAAAACTGCAAATCCTGTGTCGTGTGTAATCATTGACGAGCGACTAATTATACGGAAATCCACCCGACCGAGCACGCGTCCACGAGAGATACAGCCGTTTTTCGTCGTGGCTGTGTGTTTTATTTGATTCAGGCTGGTGCCTAAGCTCAAGCCTAACCGCAAGCCTAAGCCTGAGGTAGAAGCCTAAAGCTTGAGTATGGGACTATGCTTAAGCACGCACAAAACGGGTGGATTTCCGCATAATTAGTCAATCTTAAACAACGACACTGTAGTTCTATAGTTCAGTTGGTCCAAATTTGATCCACCATGGTGTTTGTTCAAGATTATGGTGGACGACTCAGAATGGGATTCGGCATGTTAGCCCTGATCAATGCACGAATGGGCAGTGCAGTATATTCTCCTTTTGCTCCGTAGCGATACTTAGTGGTCAATCATCATAGTCCGAACAGTTTGTGAGACTGTATGCCAAGCAAGATACGAAAATATCAAGATCACAGAGGACAGAGATAATGTTAAATTTACTCCTCCAGTATTTTTATTGCTGCAAGCAGAAGGCACAAGCACAATACCGCCTTGGTAAAATATTAAGGCACGAGCACAATGAACCAATTAAAATCTTTTTTGTTTAATGAATACAGTTTTAACATTCTCTTTGTTCTTCTCAAACAGCCAGTACCCACGATCTATCAGCATCAGCCAGTCCGGGCAATGCGAATGCGGGCAGGGGTCGACTGAGATTCGGGTCGAAATTGGTAAGTCCAATTCGCAAATGCCCGCTCCATCCAATCTCATTACGATCGATGCGCACCAGGAACAGTTCGTTCGGTTGCAGTTGGCGCTCGCTGAAATTGGTGAAACATCGCAAAAGCTCGGCTCAGCGTGAATCCAACATTGGTTTTGCATGACAATTCTTTGAGAAAATCCTAATGATTGCAAATTAAATCAAATACATACATATGATGATATCCCACTAGTTTTCTGCAATTCGTGGACAACGCTAAGGCAAAGGCGAAAATTGCTTGAAAAACAGTTCCACTGGTGAGATAAATTATCACACGGCCCGATCTTTTCACCGAACGCAAACAAAGATGACAGCCGCCAGTGCCAAAATTCAAACGGCCGTGTTCAAATCAAATCCCAACTGGTGCTTTTCGAAATCGCCACTTCAATGGTGAAAAACACCCATCCGTCAGAAAAGCCAAACACCACAAGCTCGAATTCTGGTGCCCATCCCCACGAGGGATCGGGGTTCGAGGGTACCCGCCTCCTGCACTTTCACAAAGTCCGACACCCGACGACCAAACGAACCTGAACACAATGCCCTGCGCATAGCTGCGTCGTCTATAGGCAACGGTGCGATCAGCCGACAACTCAATGTTCTGTCCGCGATGTGTGTGGAATCGGTGAGCGCCCAGTGATGTTCCATTGATTCGACGCAAACGCAACAACGTGCTCTCCGTTTCTTCTTCGTCCTGAAAAGTAAACAATGACAATGTTTAGTGATGGATGATGTGATGATGCATGGCATTTTACAATCGTTTTGCTGGCCCATGGAATCTGGAGGTTCGTAACGTGCAATATTCATAAGCGGCAGTCATCAGAAAGCTCGGATGTCGGGCGCTTCCAGTGCTGTGGCTATGGGAGGGGTGCGGGGCCCAAAAGGCTACCCCTCTCACCGGCACAGTATGCCGCCCCCGCGTTTGGTACAGTACCTCCCCCACTCCCCCAGTATCTCCCGCTATTTTGACGCCATTTTAGCCCCAAAAGTACCTTTTCTCCCTCAGGTATAGCCACAGCACTGCTTGCCACTACTATGCTTTCAAACTAAGCCACAGCCAGTGCTGTGGCTACTTCTAAAGGTGAGATACTGTACCTTCCGGCCAAAAGAGGGGGAGACAGTGGCGCAGTTGGGGGGGTATGGGGGCTATTACCCCCCAACTGCTAGGTAGCTTTCGTACTCCGAAACCCATACCCCCAAACTGGCTAGCTAGCTTTCTTGCTCCGGAAACCAAGTGAAAAAGTGTTGATTTTAGTGCCAAAATGACCATTTTATGGGCCAAAATGGTCAAATTCGTTCAAATTTTCTCACATTCTCACAAAAATACGCATTTTAAGGCTTATTTTAGCATAATTTCGACCAATTTTTATACCCCTGTTTTTGACTTCTGGACCAATACCCCCCAAATCGGGGTACCCGGCTAGCTAGCTAGCTTTCTTGCGCCGGACACCTCCAGCTAGCTGGCTTTCTTGCTCGGACCAACAACATCACTGGGGGGAGATACCGGGGTAATGTACCCCGAATTTTGGGGGGAATCCAATTTGGGGGGGGGGGGAGGAAGAAATTTTAGGGGGAGCTACTGTACTATATTACTTCCGCGAGAATTCAATTTTTATAGGTTAAAATGTGCATAAATCGCGCAAATTTTTGCACTTGTGGTCGATTTTGACCCGATTTTTGGCCATTTTGGACCAAAAAGGGCACTTTTGGGTGAAATTTTGGGAAAAATTGGGGGAGCTACCGTACCAGAGAGGGCCGGAGATTTGGGCGTTCGGGCCGGGCCGGAGATTTGGGGGTACGGGTCGGGCCGGGCCGGGCCGGAGATTTGGGGGCTCGGGCCGGGCCGGGCCGGCCAAACCCGGCCCGATTGCGACCTCTGTTCTGGGAACAATTTTTCAGGTTCGGGTCAGAGAATTAATAGAGGCCCCCCCGGAATAGAGCCCCCCCCGTAATGGAGCCCCCCAAAATGGGGTCAGTGAATTAATAGAGCCCCCCTTCTATTTAGGTTTTTACGGTAGACAAAAAATTTCGGTTTCCAGATGACCCCCCCAAGTGGTACGACCCCCCCTAGCTCGGCTGGTAGGTTGCCGCCCCGCATTTTGTGTGGTGTGGTACGGTAGGTTGCCGCCCCGCCTGGGTAGCTACACCACTGAATAGAGCCCTCCTTGCATTAAGGTTTTTACGGTACGCAACGTGAAGCGCAAATTTTGGGAGTTTTTGCCGCAAAAACGTGGTTTTGAGTACTTGATATTTTAGCAATTTGGGCCAGGTTGGGCCGGTTGCCGGCCCAACCCGACCCGATCCTAACCTCTGGTCCACATGTGCGCATTGGCAAGTCCCGAACACGATTGTGTCCCGAATCCATTACGCCGCACGAGCTGGGAAGATTGACACGTAACCTCCCTTTATTCTCTGGCATTGGTTTTGGCGGCAATTTGAATTCGGGTGGATTTTCCGTATAACTAGTCGCTCGAGGCAAAGTCCAAAATCCCGGCCCGGCCCGATCCTGGTCTCTGCGTCAGAGATTAGGATCGGGCCGGGTAACCTCGGCCCGGCCTGGCCTGGCCCGACTGACCAAAACTCCTGCCCGGCCCGGCCCGACCCAAAGGCCGGTCCGGTCCGGCCCGAATGCCCGATTTTGCGGTCAAAGGAAAAAATCGTCCAAAAAAGCCAAAATTTTCTTGGGGAAGCATGTTTGTTTTTGTGATTCGATTTCTGTGAACCGGGTCCAATTGGGGTCCACAAAAATGTGCCTATACTCTGCTCGAAGCGCAATTTTTTGGAGCTTTTTGGTCCAAAATAGAGGTAGCAATTGGGCCGGGTTTGGCCGGCCCGATTAGGCATGGGCAGTGTAGTGGCTTGGGGGGATGCAGGGTAGTACTTGGGGGCAGTGCTGTGGCTACTTTTGCGGGGCGGGTAGGGTACATAGGTGGAAAAATCCGGGGCGGGTAGGGGGGTAGTGTACCTGGGTGGGATCCAGTGTAGTGGCAGGCCCATGTGTGGGAGGTAAGTATGATGCGGGGTTGGGACCGGAAGCGTGAGAGGTATGATTTTGGTCACCCAAAAAGCCGAAAAAACACCGTTTTTGTGATACAATTTTGGCCAAAAATTGAGGTAAAAATAGTACTTTTTCAAAATTTTCGCCGAAAATCGCCTAAAAATAGGTATTATGGGTGGGCTTGCGCGCGGAGCGCGCGATTTTTGGGAAAATAAGGTCGAAAAACACCGATTTTTGCCTTAAAAAGGCATAAAATTGCTTGTGAGAGGTATGATTTGGAGTTGTGAGAGGTAAGTACTCAACCCCCCCCCAACCCCCCCCCTCGGGTTTTGTGGTAGGTAAGTACGGCGAGGGGGGGGGGTAACCCCCCCCCCCAACCCCCCCCCCAGCCACTACTATGGTGGGATCTTGGGGGGGGGGGGAAATCCGGTTTGGGGGGGGGGGGGGGGGGGGGGAAGATTTTTCGGGGCGGGTAGGGTACAACACAAGTTTTTTCGCGTGCCTGTTTTTATGTACTAAAAAGTACATATATCGCGCGCAGCGCGAAATTTTTTGCACTTTTTAGGGTTTTCGGTCGAAATTTGGGCATTTTTGACCGAAAAATGGGCATTTTGGGGGTAAAAATCGGGGCGGGTAGGGTACCAGGGCGGGGCGGGTAGGGGGGTAGGGTACAAGAGCGGGGCGGGGAGGGGGGTAGCGTACCAGGCCGGGGCGGGTAGGGTACCATTGGGGGGGGGACCCCCCCCCCCCCCCCCCCAGCCACAGCACTGCTTGGGGGGGGGGGGGGGGGGGTGGGGGGGTCCCCCCAAATTCATCTATCTATCGTCAACACTTTTTGATTTCATCTATCTATCGTCAACACTTATGGGCAAATCTATCTATCGTCAACAAATTCTGGGAACAATCTATCTATCGTCAACACATTTCGACCCCAAAATGGGTATTTTTGCCTCAAAATGGCTCAAAATCGGTATTTTTGTCCCAAATAGGCAAAAAATCGCGCGCTACGCGCGGATTTAGTACATCTTAGTACATTTTCATTAATATTTACACATTATTACCTACTTAGTACAGTACACTATACTATACCTTGATTTTTGGCGACCCCCCCCCCCCCACCATCTATCTATCGTCAACAAGTTTGGGTCGACCCCCCCCCCAGATTTCGGACTTGGGTCATCTATCTATCGTCAACACATTTCGGGTCCCAATCTATCTATCGTCAACACCCTGGCCAAGTACTACACTGGGGGGATGGGGGGGGGGATTCCCCCCTAAGGAGTAGGTACCTTGCAACCACCCCTTGGGGGGATGGGGGGAAGGGTAGGTACCTTGCAACCACCCCGGAGGGTACCTTGCAACCATAAATTTATGGTTTTTATAGGCAAAAATGGGTGTTTTTCGACCTCAAAACCCCAAAAAATCGCGCGCTCCGCGCGCAAACCTCCATATAATAGCTATTTTGGGCAAATTTTCGGCCAAAATCCAAAAAAGTACCATTTTTTCGGCCAATTTTGCAGAAAAAAGCATGCAAAAAACACCCTTTTTTCGGGCCCCAGGGGTACCTTGCAACCTTCTGGAGGCTGGGTAGGGGGGTACCTTGCAACCATCTGGATCCATCCCCCCCAAGGGTACCTTGCAACCATCTGCCTGCCACTACACTGGGCATGGGCACAATACCCAATCATCCCTGGGCCCACGCCAGAGCACAAAAAATTGGCACTGGTAATTTACCAAAGAATTTTATCTTCTGATATGGAGATCAGACCAGACCCACCCACCCAACCTGCTCCCCCCGTCCCGCAACAAACCATTCCAATTCTCAGCACACGCATGCGTGGTTCCGGCACAGGACGTGACGGACGGACGACTAGGTGAGCAAGGGGGCTAATCGGCCAGAAATCATAACTATTTCTGTCTCGGTCATCATGAGAATGCAGCCGCTTTCTCTCAACGTGCCCTACCGGCGAGCCATGCTGGGTCGCTGCTTGTTCATATGGTTGTTGCAAGTGGTCAGCAACGGTCTCGTACCGAATCACAATGCGGACGCGTTCAAATCAGTGAAACGAAGTGGACTGATTGTCTCCTGGTTGGGTTGCTTTTGCTCTGGTGGTGTTTGGTCTCTCTGTTCAGTTTGATTTGATGAGTAAAATGAGGAAAAATGACAACCCCAAATGTTCTTGACGGCCCACGTTTGCTTGTGTTATTGCGACGTCACGAACTAAAAACAACAAAAGAAGCTTAAGACGAACAACACAAGACCGGCTGCAAGATTAGCGGACATGAAAATAAATACCAATCAGACATGAAAATAAATACCAATATATATTATCTCTATATTCATAGTTGGCATGGCACCCAACAGTGTAGTGGCTGGGGGGGGATGGGGGGGATTCCCCCCCCCCTAAGGAGTAGGTACCTTGCAACCACCCCTTGGGGGGGATGGGGGGGAAGGGTAGGTACCTTGCAACCACCCCGGAGGGTACCTTGCAACCATCAATTTATGGTTTTTATAGGCAAAAATGTTTTTCGACCTTAAAACCCCAAAATTCGCGCGAAACCTCCATATAATAGGTATTTTAGGCAAATTTTTCGGCCAAAATGCAAAAAAGTACCTATTTTTCGGCCAAATTTGCAGTATAACGCATGCAAAAAACACCCTTTTTTCGGACCTCAGGGGTACCTTGCAACCTTCCGGAGGCTGGGTAGGGGGGTACCTTGCAACCATCTGGATCCATCCCCCCAAGGGTACCTTGCAACCATTTGCCTGCCACTACACTGGCACCCAACAAAGGCAAAGAACTGACTCCAAATCCGAAATGACTGTTCGCAGGCTCGATCGTCTGATCTCACTGCTGTTCTCTGGCTTCGCGCGCTGGGACGCCGTCCATTTTCTGCACATTGCCGAATTCGGCTATTCGTTCGAACAAAATCTCGCGTTCGCGCCACTCTATCCGTTCCTGATTCGGTTGATCACCGGTGAGAATTCTGGGCACTTGGTCAGTTTTGAGTTCAATATGTAGTGCATAACTGGACCCAAAGAATAAAGAAATAGCACTGCGAGCCTGGACGTGGTGAGAATAGTCTGGCGATGCGACTTTCATGCCCATGGATTTTTTAACCAAATTTACTGCTTTTTAGCTACTAAATTTTTTGAAAAGCAGGTAAATTTTTAAATTTAGTAGCCTAAAAGCTACTGAATTTCGTATTTTGGTCAAAAAAGCTACTAAATTGGCTTTTCAACAGCAAAAAGCTACTAAGTTTTTTATTTTACTACCTTATTGCTACTAGTCCATTTTGAAAAAATTAACCCTGTAACCTTGCTTTTATGCCTCATGCTCAGTAAGTACCAGTGTAGTTCCTGGTCCGGCGGGGAAATTAGTGTACCTCTCTACTTTTTCGGAGGGGAAATTAGTGTACCTCCCTGGGGGGAAGGGGGGAGACCCAAAATCAGGAAAAAGTCACTTTTGAGGTAGAAAATTTGACCTATATTTACTCCTTGTTGGAAAAAATTCTTCATAAAAAGGGTATTTTGGCGACTTTTGAGAACATTTACCTGACAAATCACACATTTTAGGCCTAAAAATGCCCATTTTAGGCCTAAAAATGGCCATTTTAGGCAAAAATTGGGGAAATTATGTACCCGGAGGGGAAATTAGTGTACTAGTGTACCTTGGTCGGGGAAATTAGTGTACCTTAGGGGGGGTCCCCCGCTCCCCCCCAGGAACTACACTGGTAAGTACGTTAATCAATTACAAGACCGCGGTGGTTTTGACTTATCATTCCATTCACCTTAACTTTAACCTTTCACAAAAACACCAAGGAATCTACTTTACAAATCCCTTGTTTAGCTTAGGAATTTGCTAGCTTGTTGCCTGTCAGCGGAAACTCACAATTTTCTACTTGTACATTTGCGTTCCCATATGAAACGAGTCGCACATCTGGAATTTTACTTGAAGAAAATTGCTGATTGCCGCAATCACTCGTCCCATAAGATGGCAGATAATTAATTCCAAAATCTATTTCATTTCCCCGCTCAGGCATCTGGACATTGTTCGTATCGGACGATCTACTCGATTTTCACAGCGCGTTGCTGCTCACTGGTTTTGTGGTCAATGTCGTGTTCTCATGTCTGTCAGCGCAATGCATTTACAATCTGACCGCTGCCATTTATGGCAATAAATCACGTGCCAATGTGACGCTGCTACTCTATTTGCTCAATCCGGCAACGATATTCTTTCTGGCTTGCTACAGCGAGTCGTTGTTTGCGTTTCTCACTTTTCAGGTAATGCTTTTCCTGTACGTAGAGTTTATCTTTGTTAGCCGTACTCTACTGTAGTTTTTCGATGTATGGTAATCTTTAGTACATAAGAATGCACGCCATAGATAAAACACCGCGGCCTTGCGTTTCTCCACAGAAACGCAACCGCGGAAGGAGACCAAATCACATTTATAAAGTCCCAACTAATGGGCACGATAACAAAATTGACGAGAGCAAAATCATTTTGCTGCCAGCCACTTGCACGAATGTGGGTGTTCCCACAACTTTTTACGTCATCTTGGATCACAGGGTCTCTGTCTGCTGTACGACAAGCACCGTAGCAAGGCGGTGCGCTGTTTCTCGGCCACCCTGTGTTTCGCGCTGTCGGTGCTGGCGCGCACCAACGGTCTGCTCAATATCGGTTTTGTGGCATATGTACTGTTGGACGACGCGTGGCGGCATCGACGCGACAAACAACACTGTTGGACGAATCTGGTCGAAAACGTCTGTCTCGGAGTGGCGTGTTGTTTGACGTTCCTGGTGCCCTACGTCACTCATTCATGGATTGTGTACCAGACATTTTGTGTCGCGGGCTCACCCCACGTACATCCGTTGGTCAGCCAATTGGCAAAAAACGAACCGAGTTTGGTGCTGCCACAACAGTTGACCAATCTCACCTGGTGCAATATGACGCTGCCGCTGTTCTATTCGACTGTGCAGGCCAAATATTGGAGTGTGGGGTTGTTTGGGTTAGTGATTATATTTATTCAATTGTTTTTGTGAACCAAGGAACAGTGGGGTTTGCCAGCATCGTAAATTGGACATCATATTGGGACATTATAGTTTTCGACGTGACGTTTATTGATGTTTTAGTGGCAAAGGAAACCAGAACGTGCCAAACACTGACCATTCAAATTGTAGTCAGCCGGGAATTTTTTTAAAATCTCAAAAAATTTCTGTTTCAAACTGAACCAACAGGTTCGACTCTGGCTCTTCGTTTCAGCTACTTCACCGTCCGCAAACTGCCCTTGTTCCTGCTCGCCTCACCGATGTTGTGCATCGTGGCAGCCGTGACCCGTTCATCCTATCGTGCCATATTCACTGCAAACCCAGTCGCCAGTCACTGCGATCAATGGATTACTCATTGCAAAATCTCACTCGTGCCCTTCGTATTGCACAGTGCCCTATTGGGAGCGCTGTCCTTCTTTTGTTTCAACATCGAAGTTGTGACTAGGTTGCTGTTGGCATCTAATCCCGTTATTTTATGGTTCCTAACCGATTTGTTCACTTTGAACGCGAAAACTCCGATGAAATTCCACTCGTACTGGTATGTGACCCTGTTCGAGCCGCTCTGGCAACTTGCCGTATCGAATCTGTCCAAACTGGTTGTGATCTATTTCGGTGCTTACATATTTGTCGGCACGGTGCTGCATGTCAACTTCTTTCCCTGGACTTAACACCATATTTGATTGTGGTACAAAAGTTATTTGTACGATTATTCAGATACTTACAATGGATAAAATAGTCGTGATTGAACCTTTTGGTTGTGGGGACACGACCTGTTCCATCAACGATATCCTTGGCTGAGTTTTGTCGTCAAATAAAGTCGTCGAACAAGCAGTAATTAATACGTGAGCCACAAATGAGCGCGAAAATAATACATGGGATTTGACGACAAAATATGACGATATGATCTAACAACATTACTGTGAACCATAACCTGAGGTGTGCCATGAAACATCTGTGGCTTCTGATGTCATGTGAGTAACCAGCGCACTCTCACAGATTGGCAGGCGCGGCGCTTAGAACGAATTGCTAATGTTTCACACCGGATATCAAGGTAGTGTACATGCTGTATGCATTTCAACTGCAGTCACTATTCGTTATAACAATATTCGCTATAAAGATATATTCGTTATAACGATGCATTTCGTCGTCGTCCGAAAATTCGCAGTATGGGCAATCCATCGGCTCATGGCACTTTTTTTACACACAGCGCATGCAGCAGCACACGCCATGTTCTAAACAAATGTACACTTTGAGCGGGTGTCATACTTTGATGACCGCTTTTTAATTTATGCGGTTTTCATTTGCTGATTGACACAACACTTTTCTGCATTGTTGCAAAATATGAGGATGTTTTAAAGGATAACTGCAGAGAATAGATGCAATCATTGACAGCAGTAATGTAACATGTAGCCTGTGTGCGCGAGTGCCATGAGCTGGCGGATTGCCTATACTTAAACTATTCGCTATAGCGATATTCGATAGTTATGTTATGATATTAGTTATGTTATTATATCGTTTTTGGATGTCCCGCAACGCAAATTCCATACAGATTCCATTCGATATAACGATATTCGAGACCCTCAGCAACAAAAAATAAAAAGTGTCCAAATGGCACGTTGTTCATTGCATGCCCCATATACATACATCACAGAGGGTTACGCGTGACACCCAAACAACAATAATAAATTGATTCTGAATCAACAAAGAAACCAGTGTCGCGTGTAACGACCAAAAACAATGATTTCCAAAGTACAAGAAAGCATGCAGCAGTTTTGCGCTGCTCCTTCGTGCCAAATGACCATTTATGTTTCTGATGAAGCATGCGTTTAATACAATGCACACGAAAAAAGCTCGTGCGTCCATGCAAAAAAAGTACAGTTCCGGGTGCAATTCTGGGCTGAAAGTTGAAGTCGCGTGCACGCGACTTCCTAGTGCTAAACATAGGCACGCACGCGCGAAACTTCGCGTGCATTTATGCGGATACAAATAATAAACAACAATTTTCTTGAATCGAGACTTTCTTGTCAAATCAAAACAAATAGTAATAAAAAGAAATGCCGATTTTGTGACCTCGATCAGCTACGTCACCCATGTTAGTTTTTTTGTTTGCTGGTGATATGGGCAGTTTTGTCTTACATGACCAGAGTCCACATTTACTTCGACTTTTGCCTATACTTTGCAGTGTCTCGCACGCCGCGCGTGCACGCGACTTCAACTTTCAGCCTAAAATTGCACCCGGTACTGTATGTACTGTATTGATTGAATGTTATTTTCCTGATATGTGTTTTGCACCGAGAGGCTAACGACCTGGTTACTTGCAATATTGATTTGTCGTCTTTCGTGACAATTCACATGTAGTTTCGCGTTTGCGTGCGCGATTTTGTGGACCGATATGCACAATTGCGTTTTAGATTGTGCGCAAAGGCGTCTCTGCCGCTTTTACGTGCTCGGTTGCGTATTCAGTCTCCAGCCTGTTAGCATATGTGTACACACACACACCCAAGAATTTTTTGCATGTCAACACGGTTTTTCGGTCGGAACTTTCCCAATTTGCACTACGCTTGCTAGCAGATCGCGTGAAAAACAACAACTCTCGCGTCCCTGAATCAATTGCTGCAATTCTGATGCTGTTATATGTCTAAAAAAGGGACGGGCCCATTATTATTGGCATTCTTGAAAGTGAATTATGCAGCAATGTGCATTTTTTGGTTGCCCGTTTCGACCTGCTTTTTCTGGCTGGCGGCGGTGCATCAGCACATCATCAGTCCGAATGCGCCACATAGCCACTCACAACCCCAATAAGAGCACCAGCGCTTTAACTTTGAATTTGAAAAAAATCGACTGCATTCCTTAAGTCTACAAGTGTGTTCGCTTATCGTTATGACACGAAGTCGGAGCTGAGGACACATTCGCTCACTGAAAGGCTGCTGCTTGTGCAAACACAAAACGCGGTTTGAACTTTCTGAAACTTAGAGGAAACCAGTTTATCACATATTCGCAGATGCTTTGATAGAAGTGCGATAAGATCATCTTGACAATGTCTTGCAGACCGGCGGGTACATGAAAGATTTCAATTATCAGGAAGGTATATGTATGCAACCGTTAAATACTGAAGTTTGTGCAACATTGTACTGACGGTCCCTTGTTAGTTTCCTGCGTCATAACCTAACATAACTGAATTTGCAAACTCACACGATACCACAAGCAATTGCTGCAAGGTACGGTACACCTCAGCCGGGTCACACAGCACGTGAAATCGCACGTGAAAGCTATGTAGCTGCATTTATACTGACAAATAATAAACAATAGTCCTTGAATCGAGACTTTCTTGTCAAAAAAAACAAATAATAATAAAAAGAAATGCCGATTCTGTCACCTCGATCAGCTACGTCACCCATGTTAGTTTTTTTTGTTTGCTGGTGATATGGGCAATTTTGTCTTACATGACCAGAGTCCACATTTGGAAGAAAGTTCTGGGCTCGAACAGATTATTTTGAGTTGCGTCATCTGTAACCTCAGTTTATAACGAAGCACTTTGCTTTTATGGTATTACTGGGGTCAAAAGAAGTGAACCACCGCAATGCGCGTATCTCACTCAATTTTACGGCATCGGGAAACGCGTAAGTTGTAAAGAAGGTCATTTACGAAACCTCCAATTTATGTAAAAAGTAAGCATCGCTAGCTTTTGTACACAGAATTCCTCGTACCGGTCAGGGGCGTGGGCTCAAAAACTATGTAAAGTTTTCCAGCCCCCAACAACCGCTACATTTTCGCGATAAAAACAATTTTTCCCGTTACTCGTTGCGTAACGGACGGTACCGGGCCAAAGTGCAGCATTGATATGGGAGGCAAAGTTTTTTGAACCCTCGATGGCAAAATCGGAGCCCATTTTACGAATAATGTAATGCCGAACTCATTTTGGAAAGCCGTCCAGTTTTTCTGTTCTGCAACCATAAAGACCGAAACATATAATGCCGGGCCAAGCAGCTCAACCAAAACATTATTCTTTGACATAAAACTGTCAGAGACCATAAAAACGTGCTCATTCGTTATAGCGTTAAACTTTTTGGCACCGACGCGCAGCCAAATTTAAAGGGGTAGTGCCACTTTTAGGGTCGTGTCTTCAAATCCCGTTCAAACTTTGTGAAAAAAATCTTGATGATAAGGTTTCTATACTAAATTCCAAGGGTTAGGCCTAAAAGTGCACAAATTGTCAGATACGAATTTTTCAAAATCCGATTTTCTCCCCGGTTGCGAGAAACTAAAATCGCACGAAAATGCCAAAATCCTGAATTGAAAAGGAGAGAGACTGAACATCTCGACTTAAACCATAAAGTGAACAATCTTTGTTTTGTCTTGTTCGGCTGGCTTGTTTTATGCACTGAGCAGCGTTTTAACATTTGTTTGCTGCGTGATTCGTTTTACTCGACGTTTATTTGCCACAATCATTGACGCGACAATGCTCAATTCACCGGTTAATCGACAGAATATGGCGACATTGGCGGTGGCCTGGCCGAGACTGGGCCGGCCGAGGGCCGACAAAAAGTTTGTTTTGTTTTTATTTATTGTTGCTTGGGGGGTGGTGTTGGGGGTGGGGAAGAAATTCTAGGGGGAGATACTCTGTACATACTGCTTTCGCTAAAGTTCAATTTTTATAGGTTATAATGTGCATAAATCGCGCGGAGCGCCCAAATTTTTGCACCTTTGGTCGATTTTGGCCATTTTGGACCAAAAAAGGTATTTTTGGGAAGAAATTTTGGAAAAATTGGGGGAGATACCGTACCAGAGAGCAGGGTAGTACTGGGGGGGGGGGGGTGGGGCCCCCAAATTCATCTATCTATCGTCAACACTTTTTGATTTCATCTATCTATCGTCAACACTCATGGGCAAATCTATCGATCGTCAACAAATTCTGGGAAAAATCTATCTATCGTCAACACATTTCGACCCCAGAATGGGTAATTTTGCCTCAAAATGGCTCAAAATCGGTATTTTTTGTCCCAAATAGGCAAAAAATCGCGCGCTACGCGCGTATTTAGTACATCTTATACTTGCGGGCCGAAAAAAAACCGTTTTTTTCGAAAAAAACGAAAAAAAACGTTTTTTTTCCTAGGCCCGGAAAAATACGTTTTTATTTTTCCGGAAATTTTTCCAAGTGGCACCTTTTGGAAAAAAACGGTTTTTTTCCAAAAATTTCCGAGATATTTTCCAAGGTTGCGAGAGGATGTTGTTAAAACCAATGTAAATCGGTACTAAACAGTTCATAATGAGCACTTTTTAATCTCCAAGTGCATTTTTAGACTGTTTCAGGCCATTTCCTGACGAAATTTTCTTCAAAATAGGCGTTTTTGGACCATGGGTATCCTTAAGTACTGGAAAAATATTTGGAAAAAACGGTTTTTTTTCGGAAAAAAACGGTTTTTTTCCAAAAATATATTTTGCGGAAAAATACGCAAGTATAGTACATCTAAGCACATTTTCATTAATATTTACACATTATTACCTACTTAGTACACTATACTACACCTTGATTTTTGGCGACCCCCCCCCACCATCTATCTATCGTCAACAAGTTTGGGTCGACCTCCCCCCCAGATTTCGGACTTGGGTCATCTATCTATCGTCAACACATTTCGGGTCCCAATCTATCTATCGTCAACACCCTGACCAAGTACTGTACCCCCGAGGGGGGAAGGGGGGGGAAGACCCAAATTCGGGAAAGTCACTTTTTGAGGTGGAAAATTTGACCGATTTTTGCCCCTTTTTGGAAAAAATTCTTCATAAAAAGGGTATTTTGGCGACTTTTGAGAACATTGACCTGAAAATCACACATTTAAGGCCTAAAAATGCCCATTTTAGGCCTAAAAATGGCCATTTTAGGCAAAAATTGGGGGCGATAGTGTACCCGGAGGGGGAGATAGGGGGATAGTGTACCACCCGAGGGGGAGATAGCGTACCCGGGGGGACCCCCTCCCTCCCAGGAACTGCACTGGATGGTGGGGTAAAGGTACAATATAGTGCACTAAGTGGCTAATAATGTTTAAATATTAATGAAAATGTACATAGATGTACTAAATCCGCGCGTAGCGCGCGATTTTTTGCCTATCTGGGGGTAAAAATACCAATTTTGAGCCATTTTGAGGCAAAAATGTCAATTTTGGGTTCGATTGTTGTTGACGATAGACAGATTGTTCCCAAAATTTGTTGACGATAGATAGATTGGCCCATAAGTGTTGAGGATAGATAGATGAAATCAAAAAGTGTTGACGATAGATAGATGAATTTTGGGGGGACCCCCACCCCCAAGTACTACCCTGCCAATACCCTCGGGTTTGTGGTAGGTAGGCAGTGTGGTGGCAGGCCAATCGACCCAAGATACCCTAGGGGGGGGAGGTTTCGGACTTACTCGAGATACCCCCCAGAGGCTACCCAAGATACCCCTATGGTCCGTCAAAAAGCGAAAAAAGGCCGTTTTTTGCATGCAATTTTACTGCAAAATCGGCCTAAAAAGGGGTATTTTTTGACGTTTTTGCCGAAAATTGGCCTAAAATGACCATTTTTGGGTGTTTGCGCGCGGAGCGCGCAATTTTTGGGGGTCTCGAGGTCGAAAAACACCTACTTTTGCCTTTGAAAACCATAAATCTACTTACTCGAGATACCCTTTGGGGTCGGCTCGAGATAGATACCCTTCCCCCCCCCCATCCCCCCCCGAAGGGTTGACTCGAGATAGATACCCCTTAGGGGGGGGGGGGATGGCCCCCCCCCCCCCCCCCCAGCCACTACAGTGTAGGTAGGTACTGAAGGGGTAAGCCCCAACCCCGCTGCCACTACTATAGTGCCTCGTATTGGCATTGGTATTGGTCCATGCCTGGTATTTGTATTGGTATTAGGTCTCAAAACAGGTATTGTGCGCAATTTTATGTTTTAAGGCAAATATCGGTGTTTTCGACCTATTTTCCCAAAAACCGCGCCCCACCCACAATATGTATTTTTAGGCGATTTTCGGCGAAAATTTAGAAAAGCGCTGTTTTTACCTAATTTTTTTGGTCAAAATTGTGTCACAAAAATCGGTGTTTTTTCGACTTTTTGAGTGACCAAAATCATACCTCTCACTCTACTTCCTGAATTTGGTTCTTGCCTCTAGTCTAGATGAGTCCGCCCCTTTAATTCAGGAATCGTACGGACCAAGGCAATTCACTTACGATACGATTCGATCGCCAAGTTTGATATCGCTCTAGCTACTATCTATTACCGCCACTTTCGCGTAACATTTTAATCTCTTTGCAGGCCCAGTCGTATGAAGACGCCGCCTCAGTTGTTCGTTCACATAGATGGGATGGCATCCGAATCTGGACGGTGAACTGTTTAGCACATCGTAAACCGGATTTGCTGCATTTCGATCGATTAAGACGTGATGTTGCCGGTTATTTGAATTTCATCGCAAAATTCTGACTGAGCGTTGCATATATTTCCTGTTTCAAGCTTCTTTCATGTTGTCGAGAAATCTCCGATGATTGTTCTGTTTGATATTTCTATTGTCGATAAATAACTGTTGTTTATTGAATTAATGATAAAGTGTAACTTTGTTTATGATCTGGTGCTACTTATGAAAGAACTGTGCGAAATCGATGCATGTTATCCACTGTTTTGCATATATTATTATTTTCATGCAGTGTGCCCATGGTGGCCCGATATCAAACATGATCGTGTAACTTCATGCATTAGTTGCACAATACCCAACATCAGACGCGCCACATTTAGAAATGCACGTAACTAGCACAAGACTTGGGGAGGATCGTTATGTTTGATATCGGCCACGAAGAAAACGGATTGATATCGGCGTGCTCATTTTTATCTGGCTGAAATATTGCACAAATTAGCGTGTCAATGGTTTTACCGCGAAAGAACATGAATAAATGCCGATTATTTCTGATATGCCCTGCAATTGACGATGATGACGACAAGCACAACCACATTGAGTGTACCCGATAGTGACTGTAAGCTGGTTGGTAGCCTGATGTTTCAATTTTGAAGATCGAAAAAATAAGAATACAACAGATGTTTTTCCCAGACAAACATCTAATCACGAAGATAAACATTGACCATGGTCAAAACGCGGAAGATCACACATGAATATGAATGAGCGAGATTTTCGGTCACCATAAAAAGTGTTCACCACAAACAGCAGAATTGGGAGACCAACAGACGCGGAGATAGAATTCACACAAACGGAATCAAACTGACGCGAAACTGCCGTATCCTAATTGTGTTGAGGTCTCGTTTCAGGCTTTAAATTAGGCGTGGACATGAGAAATGTGCACAGGTCTTCCTGGCTGGGCTTAAGCCTAGACCTGAATCGAACCTTGAGCCAAAAGTTACGAAAGAGAAATCCAAAGTTGGATTCCGTTTATGTGAATTCTATTTCACGTTGACCAATAGCGGATTGAAAGCCGAAATATTGTTTCACACAATCACTCCATTGACGTTCACACGGCTGACTATCTGCACAACGTACGTATTGGTCGCACAATGACCATATAAGAATTCATCAAATCAATCCTGAATTTCACGTTCACTCACTCTTAACCACTGAGCTATTCGTGATTCTCACAAAACATTTTCCGCTGAAAATAGTCTGGCAGATCAACCGCGTTGCCGCCAGGTCTGAAACATTCTCTTCACTGCATGTTTTGTGTGCGATCGCTCAACGCAACGTCATTGACCCGTCACTTTCCCGCTTTACGATTCAGGAAAAAAATTTGACCAATTCTTATAAAGTCATTGTGCGACCAATACCAGATGACACTCAGGGCGCTCAACGTGAAACAACAGTGCTGTTTGTTCAGCCAGAATTTATGGGGACAGATGCCGTCTTTGAGATCCATCACCCACTCGGTACCAATGTCAATCACACCAGCCACCGTGCCTGAAATGTCGACAACTGTTGGTTTGGCACATGGACAAGTACAATGTGATGCAATTTCACAAGTTCAATAAGAATTGTTAATCAAGAAAAGCCAGCGATTAAAAAATTTCACCTTCTCATATCAAGAAAATTTTTGAGACGCACCAGCAGCGAGTCCAACGAGCAGCACAAATATCGAACCCGAGCTCGCATCATACAGACCCGATAACCAGCCCCAGACCGATTGTTTACGTCGTTTCACGAGAAATTTATGTCTTGAGTCGATCTCTGGCCAGGTCACGTAGCCAGTCGATAGCGTGGAAATCCTCGCAGCGATGACCTGCATGTTTTGCATCTTTCTTAGCCGGCGTCTGGATAAAAATGGTGTACGACTGCCCGCCGTTGACATACCTAACAAACAAAATGTAAGAACCCTAGGGGGGAGGTTTCGGAGTTACTCGAGATAAGAGGCTACCCAAGATACCCCTATGGTCCGTCAAAAGGCGAAAAAAATCCGTTTTTTGCATGCAATTTTACTGCAAAATTGGCCTAAAAATGGGTACTTTTTAACATTTTTGCCGAAAATTGGCCTAAAATGACCATTTTTGGGTGGGTGTTTGGCGCGGAGCGCGCGATTCTTAGGGGTTCCGAGGTCGAAAAACACCGATTTTTGCCTTTGAAAAGCATAAATCTACTTACTCGAGATACCCTTTTGGGTCGGCTCGAGATAGATACCCTCCCCCCCATCCCCCCTAAGGGTTGACTCCAGATGGATACCCCTTAGGGGGGAATCCCCCAGCCACTACAGTGCCCCATACCAGGGGGCACCCCCCCCAACCGCCCCAACTACACCACTGTCCAGCGCCAAATCCTTACGAAAAACCGCGTTTTTTATGAAAAAAACACGATTTGTTCAATATTTTGGGCAATGTCAGGCCGGAAGTCCGGCCCGGCTCGGCCGACCGCGACCATGGAAAATCTCGGCCCGTCCCGGCCCGGCCTGACAGTGCGGGCCGGAAAGTCCGGTCAGGCCTAAGCTTGAGCACAATACCACTTTTGACACTCATCCAATACCAACACCGGCCCTGTACCACAATACCCAATACCAATACCGAATTGGGGACCCAACACCAATACCTATGGCCAATGTCCAATACCACAGATTTTTTAGACACTTTTTAGGTGCAATTTGCACCTAAATACGTCTACTTTGCTGTGTGTTTGTTTTACTATGCCGCATTAAGCAAATAAAACAGCACGAAAACACAACACCAACAAAAAAACGAGATTGTGGTTTTTGGCAAAAATTGTGCTTGCGCCTGAAACTTCACCTAAAAATCAGGGGGTTAGGTGCAAATTGCATCTGGTAAATTTTGAAAAAAAACCCTGCCCAATACCAAATCAATACTACTGAAGTGCCTGGTATCAGTGTAGTGGCTGGGGGGATGGGGGGATTCCCCCCTAAGGAGTAGGTACCTTGCAACCACCCCTTGGAGGGATGGGGGAAGGGTAGGTACCTTGCAACCACCCCGGAGGGTACCTTGCAACCATCAATTTATGCTTTTTATAGGCAAAAATGGGTGTTTTTCGACCCCAAAACCCCAAAAATCGCGCGCTCTGCGCGCAAATCTCCATATAATAAGTATTTTAGGGAAATTTTAGGCCAAAATGCAAAAAAAGTACCAATTTTTCGGCCAAATTTGCAGTATAATGCATGCAAAAAACACCCTTTTTTCTGACCTCAGGGGTACCTTGCAACCTCCCGGAGGCTGGGTACGGGGTACCTTGCAACCATCTGGATCCATCCCCCCAAGGGTACCTTGCAACCATTTGCCTGCCACTACACTGCCTGGTATTGAGTATTGGGTTGGTATTGGTCAGAGATCGGAAACCGGTATGCCTAAATTTGAAGGAAATTTCCCCTTTTGAACAAAAATTTTCAAAAATTTTGCGCTTTGCGCAATAATGCTTCCTAATTCTTGACCTTTTCAGTCATCGTTTTGAAGAAACAAGTATTCTGGAGAACATTTTTGATTTTTTAGCTTTTTGGACTGTTTCAGTTTTCGGACGCTTGAAAATTGGCTGACCAGGCCGGGCCGGGCCGACCTCAAGTCAAAACGGGCCGGACTTTTCACCGACCGGGCCGGGCCGACTTTACCCGACCCGTTTCCGATCTCTGGTATTGGTATTGGGTATTGGTCTTTGTATTAGTTTGGTATTAGGTTTTTGGTCTGGTATTGAGTTGGTATTGGGTTTGATATTGGGCTGGTATTGGGTTTTGGGTCGGGTATTGGTTTGATATTGACTGAGCTTTTCTGGTTTGGTATTGGATATTGGTTTTTTGACCCAATACATGGGGAAACCCAATATCAACCAATAACCAATACCAGGCCAGCTTCAACACCAGGCGGACGGGCAAATGAGCAAAGCACATTTGAGCAAGGCCACTTTGAGCAAGTGAAAAAGAGCAGAGTCCAAAAGAGCAGAACCTAAAAACGAATAGGCATAAGCCTAAGCCTAAGCCCAAACACAAAACTAATCTTAAGTGTAAGCCCAAGCCTGAGCCTGATACCAAAATCAGCCTAAGCCTAAGCCGTTGGAACAAGATAAGTGCTCTGCTCTTTTGGCCCTGCTCTTTTCCACTTGCTCAAAGTGGTCTTGCTCAAATGTGCTTTGCTCAATTGTCCGGCCACCCAATACCAATACCCATAGTAGTGGCAGGGGGGTTGGGGGGGTTACCCCCTCTCGGTACTTACCTACCACAAAACCCGAGGGGGGTTGAGTACTTACCTCTCACAACTCCAAATCATACCTCTCACAAGCAATTTTATACCTTTTTAAGGCAAAAATCGGTGTTTTTCGACCTTATTTTCCCAAAAATCGCGCACTCCGCGCGCAAACCCACCCATAACACCTATTTTTAGGCGATTTTCGACGAGAATTTGGAAAACGTACTATTTTTACCTCATTTTTTGGCCAAAATTGTATCACAAAAATGGTGTTTTTTCGCCTTTTGGTTGACCAAAATCATACCTCTCACGCTTCCGGTCCCAACCCCGCATCACACTTACCTCCCACACATGGGCCTGCCACTACACTGCCAACACCAGAATTGGACCTAATATTGGTCGCACAATGACTATATAAGAATTCATCAAATCGATCCTGATTTTCACGTTCAGTCAGTCTTAACCACTGTGCTATTTGTGATTCTCACAAAACATTTTCAGCTGAAAATAATCTGGCAGATCAACCACGTTGCCGCAGGTCTGAAACATTCTCTTTACTACATGCTTTGTGTGCGATAACGCAACGCAACGTCATTGCCCCGTCACTTTCCCTCTTTACGATTCAGGAGAAAAATTTGACCAAGTCATTGTGCGACCAATACCAATACCAAACACCGGTGTTAGTATTGGTATTGGGTGGTATTGGTATTTGGGTATTGTGCCCACAAACAGAGGTGGGAATCGGGCCGGGTTACCTCGGCCCGGCCCGGCCCGACGAGGTCCGGGGGTCGGCCCGGCCCGGCCCGGCCCGGCCCGGCCCGACTTGGAAAAAAGTCGGCCCGGCCCGATTTTTTCGGCCCGACTTTTTCTGATGATATTTTGAAGCAATTTTTTGGTGCAAAAATTACTGTTTTTTGGTTTAGAAATACCTGATAATCATGGAAGTCGGTACTAATTTGCAGAATCGCGAGAAATTTTGGCAAATTTAGCCTAAAAAATCACGATTTTTTATTGAAATTCGATGATGTCGGGCCTTTTCGGGCCGGCCACCCCGGCCCGGCCCGGCCCGACCGTTCGGGCCGGAAACCTCGGCCCGGCCCGGCCGGGCCGGCCCGATTCCCACCTCTGCCCACAAATAGTCAGGCCCAGGCCCGGCCCGGGCCCGCCGCCAACCCGATTGATGACACCTCTGAGCTGGGCCTATTGCAGGGGGCTCTATTAGACGCTGACCCTTTTTAGGGGCTCTATTTCGGGGGGCTCTTGGTACGAAAAAAAGAAAAACCAACTTTTTTGCCGATGCGGGCCCCGCAGCCAGCCAGGCACCACCAATAGCGCGACATTCTGCAGATTATCCGTTGAAATGAACATTGTCGCTTTTTTTGGGGCAATGATGATGACAAGTACACATCAATAAAATGAATCGCGCAGCAAACAAACGTTAAAACGCTGCATTAAACGAGCGGGAACAGCAGAAAACCGAAAAATAACGAACTGCTCAATGTTATGGTTTAAGTCGAGATGTTCAGTCTCTCGCCTTTTCAATTCAGGATTTTGGCATTTTCGTGCGATTTTAGTTTCTCGCAACCGGGGAGAAAATCGGATTTTGAAAAATTCGTATCTGACCATTTGTGCACTTTTGGGCCTAACCCTTGGAATTTAGTATGGAAACCTTATCATCTAGATTTTTTTCCCAAAGTTTGAACGGGATTTGAAGACACGACCCGAAAAGTGGCACCACCCCTTTAATGTAATCCGACAGCCAAGCTCATCAGCACCGTTACTGAATCAGAACAATGGTTGTCAGATAAGCTTTGTTTACAGCTACATTTCACACTTTTGTGTACCTGTGGTGGTATACAGTATGTATGTATGTATAACGCATAGGAACGATTTGGACGGTAATTTCAAATTCAAACTTGCATCCAATCAGCGTTCAGCAGGTGAGACGGATTATTGAGACCACCAGGTGCACCAGAGCAGGCAAGGCAACACACACGAAAGTTATTTGTCTGCTGCATTGTGTCTGCCAATGTGTCTGATGATGAGCTTGGAAGATTAGACATAATGTGAATTGAGCATTAGTGTTCTTGCCTGTTTCCCTCTGTTCCAGCTAAATCTGTCATTTCTTCAGGCCTGATGGTGTTTTACAGCTGTTATGTTATTCTTGTATATGTACATGTTCATTGATATATCTCATCTCCACTGTTGTTCATAATCTGTCTACAGTATATGTACATATGTACAGGTCTGTCATATCTGTTGTTCTTGCTTCCTGACACTTGCGCGATATTTTCACTTATCGGCTTTGTGTTCCCTCTGTTTCTTTCATGATATTTTCAGGAATGTACTGTACTCTCATCTCAGTTCGTCCTAATCATACATCATGTTGCCTTTTGCGCTGATAAAATAATACACAGGTACAGTATGTACATACGTACGTACTACCTGGCAGTCAGTACACATTTATGGTTACGCGCGACGTTATCCATTTATGCGCGACGAAGACCTAAAGGACGACGTTGTTAATAAGAACGACGATACCGCAAAGGGCGACGATGTCGCCGGACCGAACGTGGTCACATTATACCGAATCTGTTATGGTTTGACGCTCGAGTGAAGCTGCTTCTGATGATAATAGAGCGTCCCTGATTGTTTGAACGTGGCACCACATTGTGAACATTTAAACGGCCGTTGATCGGAGTGAATGAGTGTATGAAGGCGCAGTTCTCCAACAGTTTTGAATGATTTTGAACACAAGGTGCACTTGAATGGTCGTTGGTCCGTGTGCAAGTGCATCCTAAGCACATGCTTTTTAAGGAAGGTATTCGTTGAGTACGATTTTGAACAGAGAACGCAGACGTACAAGTCAGAACGGCAAGTTCCGTGTTGTGTTTGCTGATGCCGTTTCAAGTTGCCGGACTGCGCAAATCCCAGGTCGCATTCGGTGCATTTGAATGGTTTGAATTCAGAATGGATGCGAATGTGTGACTTGAGGGCGTACTTCCGTTTGAAGGCAGCTCCACATTCAATGCATTTGTGCGGTCGTTGGTTGGAATGTACTGGTGAATGCCTGTCCAACTCGCATTTAGAAGCGAATGATTTCGAGCACACGGAGCAGTGGAAGTCACGTTGTTGTGTGTGAATGGTAATATGATGTCGATGCGCGACTTGTTTCGTTCTGTAGCACACGCCACACTCGGCACACTCGAACTGTCGGTCGTCGGTGTGAACGGTGAGAATATGCTGCTTCAGGTTGTAGTTATTTGGGAATGTCGCACCACAAATTGTGCATTTGAACGGACGAATGTTGGGTTTCATATTTACGCACCTGCGCACGGATAAAACAATATAAAGGGCGAAATCTAAATTGTTGATGGCTTTATTCCGGTCTTTCCCTGGACACACGACTTTTGGCTCCAGGAGCCCAGATTTAATTGGGCCACTTTTGTGTCAACCGGCGAAAAAGTTGTTTTCACACAGCTGATACAGATCAGAAGACATTTCAAACACTAATTTCAAAATGTATTAAGCGTGCCAAATGTTGCGTGACCAAGGCGACACGAGATATCGAACCGATCACAAAGTTTGACGTCAAGCGAAGTGAGATCAGCGAATATATTTGTGGCACGAAATGGACAAATAACATTACGATAACGAGGAGGTGAGAATTAAACCACGAAGCCTCCGATGGGAAATGAGCACAGAAAGAGCCAGGAGGCAACAAGCAAGGCAGCAGCATTTTGCAATGCAACATCTTCTCTGTGTTGCTGCGCTCGCCTGGAGCGCCTGCGGAATTGGCGCGCTTTTGAAAATCACTGGAAAAGCGCTCGTTAAGGGCGGACTTAGGTTGAACACGGAACATGGAACACGGAAATATTTCCGTGTTCCGTGATAAAATTTTTAAAATCACGGAACACGGAAATATTTCCGTGCACGGAAATATTTCCGTGTTCCGTGATAATTTTTAAAATCACGGAACACGGAAATATTTCCGTGCACGTGTTCCGTGATAACTTTGAAAATCACGGAACACGGAAATATTTCCGTGTTCCGTGATTTTCAAAATTATCACGGAACACGGAACACGGAAATATTTCCGTGTTCCGTGATTTTCAAAATTTTGTCACGGAACACGGAAATATTTCCGTGCACGGAAATATTTCCGTGACACGGAAATCCACGAAACTGGTTTGTATGTAAATTATTTCCGTGTTCCGTGTTCAACCTAAGTCCGCCCTAACGAAAAAAAACAAGCATCGATGTGTGATTCGCACCGTATACCGACCGACTAATGAAATCGCATTCCCAAACAAAAATGCTCCATCGTTGAATTGTTATGTAGCTTCACCAGCGATCAGATCTATCGTTGTATTTTGGACCACTAATTCTGACCGGCGCAAATGTTGCTCATCGTGAAGAAGAGCGCAACGATTTTGACGCTGGTCGCAATTACAGCTACAAAAACACTCGCAACATTATCAACATTGCATCTCAGTTTCATCCAACTGCTTTGCGAACTCGACAACACATAATTAACAATTTAATGGCAAACAATCGCTCATTTTGTCGTCGGAAAAGCTTTCCCTGGTCCCCAGCGGTGGCAGAAAGTCACATTGAGTGCATTTATGTGGTCTGACATTTGTGTGTACACGTTCGTGATGTTTGCGAAGTCCTTGCGGTTGTTTGAAAGCAGCACAACATAGCGAACATGTGAATGCTCGTTTGTCGGAGCGAATGATGTTCCAAATTGCGAGCAGTGTTGAATGACTTTGAACACAGAGCGCATTTGAATGGTCGTTCGTTGGTGTGATCAAGTGAATCCCTTTTAAGATAGCAATTCGTTGTGTAGCGGTTTGCACGTGAACAAGACAGAACGAGGGGTTCCGTGTTGCCTTCGTTGATGTTGCTTCAAGTTGCTAGATTGTGCGAATTCGCCGTCACATTCGATGCATTTGAATGGTTTGCATCCAGAATGAATGCGAATGTGTGTGTTGAGGACCCACTTTTGTTTGAATGTGGCACCACATTGATTGCATTTATATGGTCGCTGGTTGGAATGAATGACTGAATGCATTTTCATTTCAGATTTTGATTTGAATGATTTCGAGCACACGGAGCAATCGAAGTCACGTTGTTGAGAGTGAGTTTGCTGGTGTTTTTCTGCGTTGTCCTTGCTCTTGAAACACACGCCACACGTGGCACACTCGAATGGTCGGTCGTCGGTGTGAACAGTGAGGACGTGGTGTTTTAGATGACTTTTGTCAGTGAAAGTCACACCACAAGTTGAGCATTTGAATGGTCGGTGATCGCTGTGAACAGCGAGCGTGTGGCGTGTCAGACCACCCTTCCGAGTGTATGTCGCAGTGCATATTGTGCATTTGAACTGACGGAGATTGGTAGACATTACTTCACACCTGAAATTCGCGTAGGAATGAAACATGAGGTGCGATCGTCGAATGTGCTCCATTATCAGGTTCAAAAAAAGATCACGAGAAGTGAATAAAAAACGAAGAATTGAGCACAGCAAGAAGCCAACAAACTGAGCAACAGCCTCCTGCAATGAAACATCTTCTCTGTGCTGCTGCGCTCGCCTTGCGCGCACGTGTTGAATTGGCGCGTGTTTTAAAATGAAAGCAAATTGGTTGGTCGGTCGCCTGCTGGATGAACTTACCGGTCACTCGCGATAAATTCTCAAAACATGAACAAAGACGGATAGAAACAGCGAACGGAACACCATTTTACAAGCTCGCTTCTGACATTAAATTGCAAAAATCAGAAGAAGCGACTCGAAAACTAGCAGGATACGGATGTGTTACTGTTATTTATTCGAAAACACATGCGTGGTACAAATCAATGAATGAATCAATGAAATTTAAGCAGATTTTTATCGAACTGGTCTTTCCACATCAGTCGATCAAAACCGAAGGTGGTCACATCATATCGAATGTGTTATGGCTTGACGCTTGAGTGAGGCTGCTTCTGATGAATATGGAGCGGCGCTGGTTGTTTGAACGCAGCACCGCATAGTGAACATTTGAACGGCCGTTGATCGGAGTGAATGAGTGTATGAAGGTGCAGTTCTCCAACAGTTTTGAATGATTTTGAACACAAGGTGCACTTGAATGGTCGTTGGTCTGTGTGCAAGTGCATCCTAAGCACATGCTTTTTAAGGACGGTATTCGTTGAGTACGATTTTGAACAGAGAACGCAGACGTACAAGTCAGAACGGCAAGTTCCGTGTCGTGTTTGCTGATGCCGTTTCAAGTTGCTGGATTGTATAAATCCCAGGTCGCATTCTGTGCATTTGAATGGTTTGAACCCAGAATGAATACGAATGTGTGACTTGAGGACGTTCTTCCATTTGAAGGCAGCTCCACATTCAATGCATTTGTGCGGTCGTTGGTTGGAATGTACGAGTGAATGCCTGTCCAACTCGCATTTAGAAGCGAATGATTTCGAGCACACGGAGCAGTGGAAGTCACGTTGTTGTGTGTGAATGGTAATATGATGTCGATGCGCGACTTGTTTCGTTCTGTAGCACACGCCACACTCGGCACACTCGAATGATCGGTCGTCGGTGTGAACGGAGAGAATGTGCTGCTTCAGGTTGTAGTTATTTGGGAATGTCGCACCACAAATTGTGCATTTGAACGGACGAATGTTGGGTTTCATATTTACAGACCTGCACGGGGATAAAACAATATAAAGGGCGAAATTAAAATTGTTGATGGCTTTATTCCGGTCTTTCCTTGCACACACGACTTTCTGAATCAAGGAGTCAAGATTGAGTGAGACCACTATGGTGTCAACCGGCGCAAAAGTAGTTTTTACACAGCTGATACAGATCAGAAGACATTTCAAACACTGATTTCAAAATGTATTCAGCGTGCCAAATGTTGCATGACCAAGGCGACACGAGATATCGAACCGATCACAAAGTTTGACGTCACGCGAAGTGAGATCAGCGAATATATTTGTGGCACGAAATTTACAAATAACATTACGATAACGAGGAGGTGGGAATAAAACCACGAAGCCTCCGATGGGAAATGAGCACAGCAACAGCCAGCAGGCAACAAACAAGGCATCAGCATTTTGCAATGCAACATCTTCTCCGTGTTGCTGCGCTCGCCTAGAGCGCTTGCGGAATTGGCGCGCTTTTGAAAATCACTGGAAAAGCGCTCCAGAACGAAAACAAACAAGCAAACAAAAACCAACCAACCAAGCAGGCGTCAAGCTGTTCCTGATGCGAAAGTGCAGTTGGTAAACCGAGGACAACGCGTCACGCATAATTATAGTTCAGTTGATGCAAAATAAACAATGATGGCTGAATTCAATGAAAAAACCCATGAGCTAGAGGATGTTCACTGATGTTTCTCAATCATGTGCTATGAATGTGTCCCTTGTTTCGTGCTCGAACTGTTATACTGCCTCAGTACCAATGGCAGAGTGGTATTCGAGAGTATCGTAAAAAATGACGATGCGCCGAAAAAATTCCGAGAAAAACTCGTTTGAACTTGGATTTGCTAGTTTGTTTTGGTTGCTCATTTTTACCAAGAGTGAAGGATGGATGTCTAAGAAACTCATGCGAAAAAGCATAAAACAGGCTAAAAATTGGAAGCCAGGGTATTTCGGACACGGGGAATCCGGAAATGACCTTAATGCTTGAGTCCGAGGAATATGGCCCGTCAAATTTTGGCCCAACGGCCCTGCGATTTCGTGGACCCAAAACGTACTGGCCATAAAACAAAGCGTATTTTCGGATTCCCCATGTCCGAAAAACCCACCTACCCAATTTTTAACCGATTTGAAGTTTTTCGTACCAGTTTTCCACACGTCGTCGTTATCCTTGTGTAGCTACTTTTGGACCACACTACACACTCGTATTATGAAGACTGGTCATGCGCTTGTGGTGTGATTCGCACCGTGTACCGACCTTTTTTTTTTTTTGTTTTTTGACTAATGAAATCGCATTCCCAAACAAAAATGCTCCATCGTTGAATTGTTATGTAGCTTCACCAGCGGTCAGATCTATCGTTGTATTTTGGACCACTAATTCTGACCGGCGCAAATGTTGCTCATCGTGAAGAAGAGCGCAACGATTTTGACGCTCGTCGCAATTACAGCTACAAAAACACTCGCAACATTATCAACATTGCATCTCAGTTTCATCCAACTGCTTTGCGAACTCGACAACACATAATGAACAATTTAATGGCAAACAATCGCTCATTTTGTCGTCGGAAAAGCTTTCCCTGGTCCCCAGCGGTGGCAGAAAGTCACATTGAGTGCATTTATGTGGTCTGACATTTGTGTGTACACGTTCGTGATGTTTGCGAAGTCCTTGCGGTTGTTTGAAAGCAGCACAACATAGCGAACATGTGAATGCTCGTTTGTCGGAGTGAATGATGTTCCAAATTGCGAGCAGTGTTGAATGACTTTGAACACAGAGTGCATTTGAATGGTCGTTCGTTGGTGTGAGCAAGTGAATCCCTTTTAAGATAGCAATTCGTAGTGTAGCGGTTTGCACGTGAACAAGACAGAACGAGGGGTTCCGTGTTGCCTTCGTTGATGTTGCTTCAAGTTGCTAGATTGTGCGAATTCGCCGTCACATTCGATGCATTTGAATGGTTTGCATCCAGAATGAATGCGAATGTGTGTGTTGAGGACCCACTTTCGTTTGAATGTGGCACCACACTGATTGCATTTATATGGTCGCTGGTTGGAATGAATGACTGAATGCATCTTCATTTCAGATTTTGATTTGAATGATTTGGAGCACACGGAGCAATCGAAGTCACGTTGTTGAGAGTGAGTTGTTCGCTGGTGACGTTCTACGTTTGTTTTGCTCTTGAAACACACGCCACACTCGGCACATTCGAATGGTCGGTCGTCGGTGTGAACATTGAGGACGTGTTGTTTTAGATAACTTTTGTCAGAGAAAGCCACACCACAAGTTGAGCATTTGAATGGTCGGTGGTCGCTGTGAACAGCGAGCGTGTGGCGTGTCAGATGGCTCTTCCGAGTGTATGTCGCAGTGCATATTGTGCATTTGAATGGATGGAGATTGGTAGACATTACTTCACACCTGAAATTCGCGCAGGAATGAAACATGAGGTGAGATCGTCGAATGTGCTCCATTATCAGTTTCAAAAAAGATCACGAGAAGTGAATAAAAAAAGAAAGAATTGAGTACAGCCAGGGTTGGATTAAAAAATTTTTTTATTATCGAACTTTTTTTTTTTTAAAAAAAAAACTTTTTAAAATTTTTTTTTTAAAAATCACTTTTTTTTATTCCGGACCCCCAAAAAATTGGTTTCTAGAAAAATGAAATTTCTGAAATCATGTTACTTAGGTATGTTTTGAGGGACACTAAAGAGAACTTCTCCACTGACTTGCATGTTTATGTCGATCACCTGCGATCTAGCCCATTTGGTCACAACTTTGAGAACCCGCCCGAAGGTAACTCTGTGGGCATACATATATGACAAAAGGAAGACCAACCTTCTGTTTGTGAATTTGGGGATAAATTTGAAGAGAGATAAAGAGCTACACCACACTCATGTTGTGTGACAAAAGCAACAAATGACAAATCCACACAACTGCAAATAGGCGAGCAACGTGGAGTCTGTCGATAGCTTACGTCGATAGCTCAATAACTGCACAGTATACGGTATGGGGTGTCCTATATTATACGTGCAGCGATTGTTGGGATGTGTAGGAACTGTATGAGTCCATTACAACGCCATTTTAAACTGAAATATAAGCGCCGCAGGCGTTTTTTTGAGAATGATGAGCAATAAAACGCATGAAAACATACATTTTTACCTTAAAAAAGTGAGAAAATAACGAAAAAAAGGGGAAAAATAATAAAAAAAAGTGGACTTACTTTTTAAAATTTTAAAATAAAAAAAGTGGCCAACTTTTTTTTTTTTAAAAAAAAAAATTTTTTTTTTACAAAAAAATTTTTACTTTTTTTTTTAATCCAACCCTGAGTACAGCAAGAGCAAGCAGCCAACAAGCAAGGCATCAGCCTCCTGCGATGCAACATCTTCTCTGTGCTGCTGCTGCGCTCACCTTGCGCGCGTGTTGAATTGGCGCGCGTTTGAAAATGAAAGCAAATTGGTCGGTCGGTCGTCTACTGCATGTACTTACCGGTCACTGGCGACAAATTCTCAGAACATGAACAAAGACAGATAGAAACAGCGAACGGAACACCATTTTACAAGTTCGCTTCTGACATGAAATGCCAAAAATCAGAAAAAGCGACTCGAAAACAAGCAGGATACGGATGTGTTACTGTTATTTATTCGAAAACACATGCGTGGTACAAAGATACACCAGAAATTTACGCAGATTTTTGTCGAACTGGTCTTTCCACATCAGTCGCTCAAACCGAACGTGGTCACATCATATCGAATGTGTCATGGCTTGACGCTTGGGTGAGGCTGCTTCTGATGAATACGGAGCGACGCTGGTTGTTTGAATGCAGCACCGCATAGTGAACATTTGAACGGCCGTTTATCGGAGTGAATGAGTGTGTGAAGGCGTAGTTCTCCGCCAGTTTTGAATGATTTTGAACACAAGGTGCACTTGAATGGTCGTTGGTCTGTGTGCAAATGCATCCTAAGCACATGCTTTTTAAGGAAGGTATTCGTTGAGTACGATTTTGAACAGAGAACGCAGACGTACAAGGCAGAACGACAAGTTCCGTGTTGTGTTTGCTGATGCCGTTTCAAGTTGCTGGATTGTATAAATCCCAGGTCGCATTCTGTGCATTTGAATGGTTTGAACCCAGAATGAATGCGAATGTGTGACTTGAGGGCGTACTTCCGTTTGAAGGCAGCTCCACATTCAATGCATTTGTGCGGTCGTTCGTTGGAATGAATGACTGAATGTATTTTCACCTCATATTTTGACGCGAATGATTTTGAGCACACGTTGCAGTGGAAGTCGCGTTGTTGCGTGTGAATGGTGATATGATGTCGATGCGTGACCTGTTTCGTTCTGTAGCACACGCCACACTCGGCACACTCGAATGGTCGGTCGTCGGTGTGAACGGTGAGAATGTGCCGCGTCAGGCACATTTTTTTGTCGAATATTGTGCCACAAATTGTGCATTTGAACGGTCGAATGTTGGGTTTCATATTTACAGACCTGCGCGGGGATAAAACAATATAAAGGGCGAAATCAAAATTGTTGATGGCTTTATTCCGGTCTTGCCTTGATCACGCGACTTTTTGAATCAAGGAGTCAAGATTTAGTGAGACCACTATGGTGTCAACCGGCGCAAAAGTACTTTGCACACAGATGATTCTGATCTAAAGACATTTCAAACACTGATTTCAAAATGTATTCAGCGTGCCAAATGTTGCGTGACCAAGGCGATACGAGATATCGAACCGATCACAAAGTTTGACGTCACGCGAAGTGAGATCAGCGAAAATATTTGTGGCACGAAATTTACAAATAACATTAGGATAACGAGGAGGTGGGAATAAAACCACGAAGCCTCCAATGGGAAATGAGCACAGCAAGAGCAAGCAGGCAACGAACAAGGCAGCAGCATTTTGCAATGCAACATCTTCTCTGTGTTGCTGCGCTCGCTTGTGGAATTCGCGCGCATTTGAAAATCAGTGGAAAAGCGCTCCAGAACGAAAGCAAGCAAGCAAACAAAAACCAACCAACCAAGCAGGCGTCAAGCTGTTCCTGATGCGAAAGTGCAGTTCGTAAACCGAGGACAACGCGTCACGCATAATTATGGTTCAGTTGATACAAAATAAACAATGGTGGCTGAATTCAATGAAAAAACCCATGAGCTAGAGGATGTTCACTGATGTTTCTCAATCATGTGCTATGAATGTGTCCCTTGTTTCGTGCTCGAACTGTCATACTGCCTCAGTACCAATGGCAGAGTGGTATTCGAGAATATCGTAAAAAACGACTATGGGCCAAAAAAAAATTCCGAGAAAAGCTCGTTTGAACCTGGATTTACTATTTTAACAATTTTAGTACGTTTTGGTTGCTCATTTTTACCAAGAGTGAAGGATGGATGTCTGAGAAACTCATGCGAAAAAGCATAAAACAGGCTAAAAATTGGAAGCCAGGGTATTTCGGACACGGGGAATACGGAAATGACCTTAATGCTTGGGTCCGAGGAATATGGCCCGTCAAATTTTGGTCCAACGGCCCTGCGATTTCGTGGACCCAAAACGTACTGGCCATAAAACAAAGCGTATTTTCGGATTCCCCATGTCCGAAAAACCCACCTACCCAATTTTTAACCGATTTGAAGTTTTTCGTACCAGTTTTCCACACGTCGTCGTTATCCTTGTGTAGCTACTTTTGGACCACACTACACACTCGTATTATGAAGACTGGTCATGCGCTTGTGGTGTGATTCGCACCGTGTACCGACCGACTAATGAAATCGCATTCCCAAACAAAAATGCTCCATCGTTGAATTGTTATGTAGCTTCACCAGCGGTCAGATCTATCGTTGTATTTTGGACCACTAATTCTGACCGGCGCAAATGTTGCTCATCGTGAAGAAGAGCGCAACGATTTTGACGCTGGTCGCAATTACAGCTACAAAAACACTCGCAACATTATCAACATTGCATCTCAGTTTCATCCAACTGCTTTGGGAACTCGACAACACATAATGAACAATTTAATGGCAAACAATCGCTCATTTTGTCGTCGGAAAAGCTTTCCCTGGTCCCCAGCGGTGGCAGAAAGTCACATTGAGTGCATTTATGTGGTCTGACATTTGTGTGAACAGGTTCGTGATGTTTGCGAAGTCCTTGCGGTTGTTTGAAAGCAGCACAACATAGCGAATGCTCGTTTGTCGAAGCGAATGATGTTCCAAATTGCGAGCAGTGTTGAATGACTTTGAACACAGGGTGCATTTGAATGGTCGTTCGTTGGTGTGAGCAAGTGAATCCCTTTTAAGATAGCAATTCGTTGTGTAGCGGTTTGCACGTGAACAAGACAGAACGAGGGGTTCCGTGTTGCCTTCGTTGATGTTGCTTCAAGTTGCTAGATTGTGCGAATTCGCCGTCACATTCGATGCATTTGAATGGTTTGCATCCAGAATGAATGCGAATGTGTGTGTTGAGGACCCACTTTCGTTTGAATGTGGCACCACACTGATTGCATTTATATGGTCGCTGGTTGGAATGAATGACTGAATGCATTTTCATTTCAGATTTTGATTTGAATGATTTCGAGCACACGGAGCAATCGAAGTCACGTTGTTGAGAGTGAATTGTTCGCTGGTGTTTTTCTGCGTTGTCCTTGCTCTTGAAACAAACGCCACACGTGGCACACTCGAATGGTCGGTCGTCGGTGTGAACTTTGAGGACGTGTTGTTTTAGATAACTTTTGTCAGAGAAAGCCACACCACAAGTTGAGCATTTGAATGGTCGGTGGTCGCTGTGAACAGCGAGCGTGTGGCGTGTCAGACTACCCTTCTGAGTGTATGTCCCAGCACATATTGTGCAATTGAATGGACGGAGTTTGGTAGACATTACTCCACACCTGAAATTCGCGCAGGAATGAAACATGAGGTGCGATCGTCGAATGTGCTCCATTATCAGTTTCAAAAAAGATCACGAGAAGTGACTAAAAACCGAAAGAATTGAGTACAGCAAGAGCAAGCAACCAACAAGCAAGGCATCAGCCTCCTGCAATGCAACATCTTCTCTGTGCTGCGGTACTGGCCTTGCGCGCGCGTGTTGAATTGGCGCGTGTTTGAAAATGAAAGCAAATTGGTCGGTCGGTCGTCTACTGCATGTACTTACCGGTCACTGGCGACAAATTCTCAGAACATGAACAAAGACAGATAGAAACAGCGAACGGAACACCATTTTACAAGTTCGTTTCTGACATGAAATGCCAAAAATCAGAAAAAGCGACTCGAAAACAAGCAGGATACGGATGTGTTACTGTTATTTATTCGAAAACACATGCGTGGTACAAAGATACACCAGAAATTTACGCAGATTTTTGTCGAACTGGTCTTTCCACATCAGTCGCTCAAACCGAACGTGGTCACATCATATCGAATGTGTCATGGCTTGACGCTTGAGTGAGGCCAGGGTTGGATTTAAAAAAAAGTAAAAATTTTTTTGTAAAAAAAAATTTAAAAAAAAAAAAGTTGGCCACTTTTTTTATTTTAAAATTTTAAAAAGTAAGACCACTTTTTTTTATTATTTTTCCCCCTTTTTTCGTTATTTTCTTACTTTTTTAAGGTAAAAATGTATGTTTTCATGCGTTTTATTGCTCATCATTCTCAAAAAATTGCCTACGGCGCTTATATTTCAGTTTAAAATGGCGTTGTAATGGACTCATACAGTTCCCAGACATCCCAACAATCGCTGCACGTATAATATAGGACACCCCATACCGTATACTGTGCAGTTATTGAGCTATCGACGTAAGCTATCGACAGACTCCACTTTGCTCGCCTATTTGCAGTTGTGTGGATTTGTCATTTGTTGCTTTTGTCACATAACATGAGTGTGGTGTAACTCTTTATCTCTCTTCAAATTTATCCCCAAATTCACAAACAGAAGGTTGGTCTTCCCTTTGTCATATATGCCCACAGAGTTACCTTCGGGCGGGTTCTCAAAGTTATGACCAAATGGGGTGATCGACATAAACATGCAAGTCAGTGGAGAAGTTCTCTTTAGTGTCCCTCAAAACATACCTAAGTAACATGATTTCAGAAATTTCATTTTTCTAGAAACCAATTTTTTGGGGGTCCGGAATAAAAAAAAGTGATTTTTAAAAAAAAATTTTAAAAAGTTTTTTTTTAAAGAAAAAAGTTCGATAATAAAAAAAATTTTTAATCCAACCCTGAGTGAAGCTGCTTCTGATGATAATAGAGCGTCCCTGATTGTTTGAACGTGGCACCACATTGTGAACATTTGAACGGCCGTTGATCGGAGTGAATGAGTGTGTGAAGGTGCAGTTCTCCAACAGTTTTGAATGATTTTGAACACAAGGTGCACTTGAATGGTCGTTGGTCCGTGTGCAAGTGCATCCTAAGCACATGCTTTTTAAGGAAGGTATTCGTTGAGTACGATTTTGAACAGAGAACGCAGACGTACAAGTCAGAACGGCAAGTTCCGTGTTGTGTTTGCTGATGCCGTTTCAAGTTGCCGGACTGCGCAAATCCCAGGTCGCATTCGGTGCATTTGAATGGTTTGAATTCAGAATGGATGCGACCGTGTGCGATGAGGACGCCTTTCTCCTTGAAAGCAGTTCCACATTGATCGCATTTGTGCGGTCGGCATGTGGAATGAACAACTGAATGTCTGTCCAACTTGCCTTTAGTAGCGAATGATTTCGAGCACACGGAGCAGTGGAAATCACGTTGTTGTGTGTGAATGGTAATATGATGTCGATGCGCGACTTGTTTCGTTCCGTAGCACACGCCACACTCGGCACACTCGAATGGTCGGTCGTCGGTGTGAACGGTGAGAATGTGCCGCGTCAGGCACATTTTTTTGTCGAATATTGTGCCACAAATTGTGCATTTGAACGGTCGAATGTTGGGTTTCATATTTACAGACCTGCGCGGGGATAAAACAATATAAAGGGCGAAATCAAAATCGTTGATGGCTTTATTCCGGTCTTGCCTTGGTCACGCGACTTTTTGAATCAAGGAGTCAAGATTTAGTGAGACCACTATGGTGTCAACCGGCGCAAAAGTACTTTGCACACAGCTGATTCTGATCTAAAGACATTTCAAACACTGATTTCAAAATGTATTCAGCGTGCCAAATGTTGCGTGACCAAGGCGACACGAGATATCGAACCGATCACAAAGTTTGACGTCACGCGAAGTGAGATCAGCGAATATATTTGTGGCACGAAATTTACAAATAACATTACGATAACGAGGAGGTGGGAATAAAACCACGAAGCCTCCGATGGGAAATGAGCACAGAAAGAGCCAGGAGGCAACAAGCAAGGCAGCAGCATTTTGCAATGCAACATCTTCTCTGTGTTGCTGCGCTCGCCTGGAGCGCTTGCGGAATTGGCGCGGTTTTGAAAATCACTGGAAAAGCGCTCGAGAACGAAAACAAACAAGCAAACAAAAACCAACCAACCAAGCAGGCGTCAAGCTGTTCCAGATGCGAAAGTGCAGTTCGTAAACCGAGGACAACGCGTCACGCATAATTATAGTTCAGTTGATGCAAAATAAACAATGATGGCTGAATTCAATGAAAAAACCATGTGTTATATGTAGCATGTTCACAGATGTTTCACAATCATGTGCTATGAATGTGTCCCTTGTTTCGTGCTCGAACTGTTATACTGCCTCAGTACCAATGGCAGAGTGGTATTCGAGAGTATCGTAAAAAACGACGATGCGCCAAAAAAAATTCCGAGAAAAACTCATTTGAACTTGGATTCAGGGTTGGGCAAAAAACGTTTTTTTCCAAAAAATCGTTTTTTTTAAAGTTTTTTTCTAAAAAACGTTTTTTTTTAAACGCCCAGATGACCAAAATATGCCCCCCAAAAAATTGGAAAACGCTCATGTTGGGAAGAAAACGTGGTTAAATGAAGTAATTCTATGTGTTCTGAGGCAAAATAAACGGGTTTCATCCCATTTCTAGCGAGTTGTTAAGATCCCATATCAGACAGGCATCATGGGACCAACTTTGGCCGGGGTCATCACTGAAAGTCAAACTCCGTATATCGACGTATCTCGACAAAGTAAAAATTGGTCGAAAATTTTTTGAAAAAAATGGGACAAAAAATTGATTTTCCTTGAAAATCAGGGTACTTTCCTTGAAAAATCAGGGAAAATCAAGGAAATTCAGGATTTAAAAAAAACGAAAAACGACCCAGGCGTTTTTTTAAAAAAAAACGACGTTTTTTAAGAAAAAAACGCCGTCGTTTTTTTTGCCCAACCCTGGTACCGACTACTGAAATCGCATTCCCAAACAAAAAATGCTCCATCGTTGAATTGTTATGTAGCTTCACCAGCGGTCAGATCTATCGTTGTATTTTGGACCACTAATTCTGACCGGCGCAAATGTTGCTCATCATGAAGAAGAGCGCAACGATTTTGACGCTGGTCGCAATTACAGCTACAAAAACACTCGCAACATTATCAACATTGCATCTCAGTTTCATCCAACTACTGTGCGAACTCGACAACACATAATGAACAATTTAATGGCAAACAATCGCTCATTTTGTCGTCGGAAAAGCTTTCCCTGGTCCCCAGCGGTGGCAGAAAGTCACATTGAGTGCATTTATGTGGTCTGACATTTGTGTGTACACGTTCGTGATGTTTGCGAAGTCCTTGCGGTTGTTTGAAAGCAGCACAACATAGCGAACATGTGAATGCTCGTTTGTCGGAGTGAATGATGTTCCAAATTGCGAGCAGTGTTGAATGACTTTGAACACAGAGTGCATTTGAATGGTCGTTCGTTGGTGTGAGCAAGTGAATCCCTTTTAAGATAGCAATTCGTTGTGTAGCGGTTTGCACGTGAACAAGACAGAACGAGGGGTTCCGTGTTGCCTTCGTTGATGTTGCTTCAAGTTGCTAGATTGTGCGAATTCGCCGTCACATTCGATGCATTTGAATGGTTTGCATCCAGAATGAATGCGAATGTGTGTGTTGAGGACCCACTTTCGTTTGAATGTGGCACCACACTGATTGCATTTATATGGTCGCTGGTTGGAATGAATGACTGAATGCATTTTCATTTCAGATTTTGATTTGAATGATTTCGAGCACACGGAGCAATCGAAATCACGTTGTTGAGAGTGAATTGTTCGCTGGTGTTTTTCTGCGTTGTCTTTGCTCTTGAAACAAACGCCACACGTGGCACACTCGAATGGTCCGTCGTCGGTGTGAACTTTGAGGACGTGTTGTTTTAGATAACTTTTGTCAGAGAAAGCCACACCACAAGTTGAGCATTTGAATGGTCGGTGGTCGCTGTGAACAGCGAGCGTGTGGCGTGTCAGACTACCCTTCTGAGTGTATGTCCCAGCACATATTGTGCAATTGAATGGACGGAGTTTGGTAGACATTACTCCACACCTGAAATTCGCGCAGGAATGAAACATGAGGTGAGATCGTCGAATGTGCTCCATTATCAGTTTCAAAAAAAGATCACGAGAAGTGACTAAAAACCGAAAGAATTGAGTACAGCAAGTGCAAGCAGCCAACAAGCAAGGCATCAGCCTCCTGCAATGCAACATCTTCCCTGTGCTGCGGTACTGGCCTTGCGCGCACGTGTTGAATTGGCGCGTGTTTGAAAATGAAAGCAAATTGGTCGGTCGGTCGTCTACTGCATGTACTTACCGGTCACTGGCGACAAATTCTCAGAACATGAACAAAGACAGATAGAAACAGCGAACGGAACACCATTCTACAAGTTCGCTTCTGACATTAAATTGCAAAAATCAGAAGAAGCGACTCGAAAACTAGCAGGATATGGATGTGTTACTGTTTTTTATTCGAAAACGCATGCGTGGTACAAAGATACACCAGAAATTTAAGCAGATTTTTATCGAACTGGTCTTTCCACAGCAGTCGCTCTAACCGAACGTGGTCACATCATATCGAATGTGTCATGGCTTGACGCTTGAGTGAGGCTGCTTCTGATGAATATGGAGCGCCGCTGGTTGTTTGAACGCAGCACAGCATAGTGAACATTTGAACGGCCGTTGATCGGAGTGAATGAATGTATGAAGGTGCAGTTCTCCAACAGTTTTGAATGATTTTGAACACAAGGTGCACTTGAATGGTCGTTGGTCCGTGTGCAAATGCATCCTAAGCACATGCTTTTTAAGGAAGGTATTCGTTGAGTACGATTTTGAACAGAGAACGCAGACGTACAAGTCAGAACGGCAAGTTCCGTGTTGTGTTTGCTGATGCCGTTTCAAGTTGCTAGATTGTATAAATCCCAGGTCGCATTCTGTGCATTTGAATGGTTTGAACCCAGAATGAATGCGAATGTGTGACTTGAGGGCGTACTTCCGTTTGAAGGCAGCTCCACATTCAATGCATTTATGCGGTCGTTCGTTGGAATGAATGACTGAATGTATTTTCACCTCATATTTTGACGCGAATGATTTTGAGCACACGTTGCAGTGGAAGTCACGTTGTTGCGCGTGAAGGGCGAGGTGATGTCGATGCGCGACTTGTTTCGCTCTGTAGCACACGCCACACTCGGCACACTCGAATGGTCGGTCGTCGGTGTGAACGGAGAGAATGTGCCGCTTCAGGCACATTTTTTTGTCGAATATTGTGCCACAAATTGTGCATTTGAACGGTCGAATGTTGGGTTTCATATTTACAGACCTGCGCGGGGATAAAACAATATAAACTTGGTTTTTACCCATAAAACTTGAGAGGTTCAACGACAATTCGTGCCGCGCGAGATGCCACCGAAGGCGCCGACTACTCGCTCGACCTCATCAAATTCAATTTCAAAAGACGAGTTCGATAAACTGGTGGCGATTGTTGATCATCAAAGCGAACTGCTCGAGAATCGGAAAACATTGATTGAAAAATTGCATCGGGAGTTGTTAAATCGAGACAAGCAGTACGATCATATTCTGAAACTGCTGACCGAACTCGTGCCCCAAAATCGCACATTGCGACCCGCTGGTCATCCAGTCAAGGAGTTCGGCTTCGAACTGCAGCTGCAAAAGGATACTGAAACCGAACAGAGGAAATCGAAGGTGAACAATCTGGTAGCGTACAATTTCCCTGACGATGGCTGCTCGGTTGACAGGAAGGACCGAGGAAATCCGGAGTCGAATCCGGATTTATCAACGGTGCGCGATTGTGTGGTTCGACTAGGTGGAAATCCTGAATCAGTGACATCTGTGTTCAAACTTGGAAAAGTAGGCTCAAAGGGTGGTCGACCGGTAAAAATTATTTGTGATAATTCATGGACCAAACGTTTGTTGATGTCACGGGACGGTGTGGATATGGCGAGGTCACAAACTGGCGCACCCTCCTTATGGCTGCGCCACGACCAAACCGATTTGCAGCGGTCCGTGCACAGAAAATGATGTGTCACTGTTCTGAGCAAAGTTCGCGAACTGCCTAAAAACAAAAACAAGAAACTGGTTCTTCGTGATTCTATTGATTATGGCCGTGCTGTTATCGTGGAAAAGAAATGTGTCAATAACCGCATATCACACGAATTCTATTGTGATCCATTTGATTTGAAAGTGCTCACCGATCTTGATTTATTGAATGTGTTGAATGATGCAAATTCCATCAAGTCTAAAAAATAGGAAAGCAGCGCTTCATTGAGGCGGGGGAGCAGCAGCGGCGGCAAACATAAAACCAAAAATACATTCCACTTAAATTTTTCTGAAACTATGTCACCTCAACGTGAGATCCCTGGCCACGGCAGTTAGAAGACGCACTTTCGAAGAGTCCGTTCTGGATGGTCCCAATGACGCTGTTTACCTGCTATGCGAAACTTGGCTGGATCCGTCTGTCCTGGACTCGTCACTTTCTGTGGGTGGTGCCTATCATGTCTACAGGTTAGACCGGGTTGATAAAAAAGGTGGCGGTGTCGCGATCCTGGTGCCCAAAAATTATAAATCAAAGGCCCTTCCTCTCCTGTCAAAAACCAATGAAATATTCGAAACTCTCTCTGTTCAAATTTCCCTTCCCGCCCAAAATTTAATTCTCACTGAAACTTATCGCCCCCCAAATCACCTGGTTTCAAACTCCGCTCTTTTCAAAGATTTTCTCGATCACTTTGACAAAATCTTTGAATTGGGCGACCCCTGTATCTTTTTCGGTGACCTCAATTTTCCAAATATAAATTGGCCTTTCCTTTCTGCCTCCTCCCAAAGTGAAAAATTATTTTTGGACACTATCCAAACTGCTGGCGCCACTCAATTGGTCAACACTCCAACACGTGGCTCAAATTTATTGGACTTGGTTTTTGTGACTGACGCCAGCAAAATCACCCAAGTTGAAGTGCCCACCAGTCTTGGAGACATTCAGAGCGACCACCGTCCCGTTTGGCTCACAACCAGTTACACGACATCAAAATGTCGTAAAATCACCCGTTTTCGGAACTGGGGCCGAGCGAAATGGGACGTGATGGAAGCTTTTCTTTCTCTCAATATTCCATGGGATGAAATTCTTTATGGCCCATTTTCTGACCCACTTTCCACCTGGGATGCCATCAAATTGGCATGCCAAATGGCCATTAAAGAATTTGTGCCCATCTCACGCGTCTCCTCGACAACCGGGTATATGCCCGACTGGTCACCTCAGCTTTCCCGCCTGCGTAGAACTGAGTCTCGTCTGCGCTCGCGCATGCATCGGGAACCAAATATCAACACCTACTATTCCCGTTGCAAAATTTCTCGCACCATTCGCCGACGCAGGCGAGGCTGGGTCCGTGGGCGAGAACAGTCGTTGGTCACAAATCCAAGCCCAAAAAAGTTTTGGAGTTACATCAGACGAAAGATCAGCCCCCGGACTGATCTTCCTGATGTAACTGACACCGACGGCGTGCTGCACACGGAGGATAAGGACAAGGCCATTGCCTTCAACACTTATTTTGCGTCTGTCTTTAATTCCAACCTTGGAATTTCAGGCACTATCCCTCTATGTGCAGCCCGTCTCGTTCCGGACATGGAAGAAATAGTTAGCTCACCCCCCATTCTCCTTCAATTCCTTCGAAAATTACCAGCCAAGACCACCCCTGGCCCTGACGGGATCCCTTCGGCTTTCTTGAAGAGATTGGGCACCGCTCTTGCGGACCAATTCTCTTTTCTTTTCAACCAAATTCTCCACACCGGAGTTATTCCCGATGACTTCAAGTTGGCCGATGTGATCCCAGTTCCAAAGGAAAAATTCCCAAAAACTGTCACTAAATATCGGCCCATTTCTCTTACTTCCTCCTCCTGTAAACTTTTGGAGGCCTTTATCAACTCAAAGGTCATGGCCCATCTTCAAAAATACAATTTATTATCCCCCTCCCAATTCGGTTTCATCCCTGGTCGCTCTGTAGAGGCCCAGCTATTGTGCTGCATGTCACACTGGACAGCAGCGTTAGAGCGGGGGAACGCAGTGGACATCATTTACCTAGACAGCCAAAAGGCCTTCGACACTGTCCCCCACTCTGCGCTGTTGCAAAAATTGCAGCACTACGGTTTCCCCCCGCCATTTACTTACTTGGGTAACTTCATACCTAAATGGGCGGTCACAACGGGTTCGGGTCGGTGACGCTGTTTCTGGGTGGATCCCGGTCACCTCCGGGGTCGCTCAGGGCAGTGTTTTCGGTCTGACTCTCTTTCTCATCTACATAAATGATGTGGTCGGTGTAGTGCATCCAGGCACCTACCTGTATCTCTACGCCGACGATATCAAAATGTACAGGGAAATCCGTAGCGCTGCAGATACCAAAATCCTCCAGAGTGACATAAATGCAGTCATTAGTTGGCTCTCTGCAAATGGCATGGCCCTGGCCAGCCATAAGAGCGTCACAGTAAGGCTTGGGAATCTTCCCCAAGTCTCCGCTGTCTACTTCTGTGGGAATGAGCAAATTATTTCACCACCCCATGTCCGGGACCTGGGTGTCTTAATAGACCAACAAAACTTAAAGTTTGAGTCACATATTGGTAAAATTGTGGCTGATGCCAGCAGAATGGAGAAGACCATCCGCCGAAACTTTCACAGTCGAAATCTCGACTTCCTCAGAAAACTCTACTTGGCCTACGTTCGTCCATTACTGGAATTTTCCATGTCCATTTGGTCCCCTCAAAATGTCACCTTGGCCAAAAACGTTGAAAAAATTCAACGTCGGTTCACTTATTATTTACCAGGCATGCAGACACTGTCTTACCAACAGCGTCTGCATGCCCTAAATTTGGACTCCCTAATTTATCGCCGGACCGTGAACGATCTTGTGCTTGTGTACAAGGTCGTTCATGGTCTTACACCTGGGGTAACCAAGGAATCATTCTTTCCATCAAGTGACACCGGCCGTCCAACCCGAGGGCACTCCCACAGGTTGTGTCGGGCTCATGGGGCGGGTCCGGACTTGTCCGGGTATTGGGCATATCGCGTCGTGGACCTCTGGAACGGGCTCCCAGAGAGTGTGGTCTCTGCTGCCTCAACTGCGGCCTTCAAAACTAAACTAAACTCACGTGGTCGAGACCTAGTTTCTCGCCACATTTCTTCAAAATTTTCAGCCGTCGTTGACTGATCCCCTCAGTCACTGGGTTGCTGCTTTTCAGATAATCATCAATATTCCGTCATCCGTTGCCGACTTTACGTTTGTTCTCTTCATTAGTTTGGTTGGTTGAATCTCGCCGGTATGTTTTCTTTGTCGTTTGTTCGTTCTTGTTCACATTTTTGTTTATTGATACTCATGTTCATTTTTTTAGGGTTTCTCCGGATCTTGTGTAAAGGTCTTTGCGGAAGCGTGCAGATAAAATTTGAATTTGAATAAAGGGCGAAATCAAAATTGTTGATGGCTTTATTCCGGTCTTGCCTTGGTCACGCGACTTTTTGAATCAAGGAGTCAAGATTTAGTGAGACCACTATGGTGTCAACCGGCGCAAAAGTACTTTGCACACAGCTGATTCTGATCTAAAGACATTTCAAACACTGATTTCAAAATGTATTCAGTGTGCCAAATGTTGCGTGACCAAGGCGACACGAGATATCGAACCGATCACAAAGTTTGACGTCACGCGAAGTGAGATCAGCGAATATATTTGTGGCACGAAATTTACAAATAACATTACGATAACGAGGAGGTGGGAATAAAACCACGAAGCCTCCAATGGGAAATGAGCACAGCAAGAGCCAGGAGGCAACAAGCAAGGCAGCAGCATTTTGCAATGCAACATCTTCTCTGTGTTGCTGCGCTCGCCTGGAGCGCTTGCGGAATTGGCGCGGTTTTGAAAATCACTGGAAAAGCGCTCGAGAACGAAAACAAACAAGCAAACAAAAACCAACCAACCAAGCAGGCGTCAAGCTGTTCCTGATGTCATCCAACTGCTTTGCGAACTCGACAACACATAATTTTGTTGAACAATTTAAGGGCAAAATAATCACTCATTTTTTTCGTCGAAAAAGCTTTCCCAGGTCCCCAGCAGTGGCAGAAAGTTACATTGAGTGCATTTGGGCGGCTTGACGTCAGAGTGAACTTTTTTGTCGTGATGCTGATGAAGTGCAGCCGATTGTTTGAATGTTGTACCACGCTGTGAACACTTGAATGGCAGGTGATCGGAGTCAATCAATAACTAACGTTGCAGTTCTGTTCCCGTTTTGAACGTATTATTTGAACACTGAGTGCAGTTGAATGTTTGTCGGTCTGTGTGCATTCTTAGCACCTGTGTTTTCAGGTTGGGTTTCGTTGCGCACAATATTGAACAGAAAACGCACAGCAACTGGACAGAATGACATTTTCCGAGCTGAGTTTGTCGATGCTGTTTCATATGCGGTTAGTTTCGCGAGTCATATGCGCTCATTTTCATTGGCTTTTCTGGTGGTTCCGGGTGTAAAGCTGCTGGTCAACAACCCTTCGACCGCGCTTGGTCTTGGGTGTAGTATATCTAAACAAAGCTGGACATCGTGTTACTCGACCCTAATCTGACGAGCCGATTGGTTGCTTCATGGTGTTTCACGGCCACGTTAAAGTTTGCCCCTAGACAAGGAAAAAATTCTGCTGAAGCATTATGACGCACTATGATGCTTCATGATGCAGGAGTATAAGAGAAAAACATCATGAGGCGTCAAAAAGCTTCATGATGCGTCAAAAAAGTTCGCCGGAGTCAATGGAGTCAATCCCAAAATTCAGGCGGTGAAAATGGCTTGCGTCAGTCTGTTGACCGCTTGGTTTCAGTGTTTGTGGTGTCACCACTTTTGAATTGGCGGCGTAATGTTTCGTCGAATGTCGATTATGAAGTTCCGCCAGGGACCCAAGGGGGGAGATCTCCGAGTGGCGGGGGGGCTATTAATTCCACTGCCTCGATCAGAAAAAATCACCTTTCGTCATAAACGACGTGATAAACTAAAATACAGGGGGCTCTCGGAGGTCGCAGTCGGGCAAGGCCGGAGATTCAGAGGGTCGGGCCGAGGCGGGCCGGGCCGACCTGGAATTTTAGACCAACTGTGTCAACCGAGCCGGCCTGGCGCGGTCCGCACCTCGGGCTGTATTCCGGGGGGAGGGGCTCTATTGATTAACTGCCCCCATTTTGGGCCTGTATTCCTGGTGGCAGTGCTGTGGCTGGTACCTGAGAGGGTCCCCGAAGGGTACCCCACCCGCCCCGACGTGGTACCCAACCCACCAACCCGCCCCACTCTGGCACCCTACCACCGCCCCCCCCCGCTCTGGTACCCCGATTTTTGCCCTCAAGATACCCATTTTTCATTCAAAAAGGCCAAGGTTCGACCAAAAATTCTTAAAAGCGCAAAAAACGCGCGCTGCTCATAGAAATAGGCACCAGAAAAGACTTGATCCAGAAACTCAGTCCAGAAATAAACGAACCTGAGTCTGCCAAAATTGGGCCAGAGCGACAAAACTGCGCATGAGTCCATGCTAAGGTTGAACTTGAGCCCAAACGAAACAAACACGAAATTTTCCTTTGGACACCAGACTCACTTTTTTGGAACTGAGCCAGGGTCAAAACTAAACGTAACTGAGTCGAAATAAAACACATTAAGTCCATATGAAACGAAACCGTTGTGTTTGAGTCCGTACGAAACGAAACTGAGTTTGATTCCAAGCAATGGCCGCATTAAGCGAGCAATCAGTTTCATAAGATGGTTTCTTCAATGGTTTTAGGTATGTGTTGGCTAGCCCGCCGAGCCGGTGTGCCCAGTACTTTGACAGCACTGCTGGACGTTCGTCCAGCCTTGTTTTGCCCATTTGTAGCATCAAAGAAAGAGGTAAATGCTTATTTTCTCCAATTATAGCATCGAAACTTGACGGCCATCACAAAGTACGACACTGCCTTGGCACTTTGATCCTAGTTCATTCACTGCCTCGATCAGAAAAACGATTTTTGGGGGTATCCGGTTTGGCGATGGGTGGGAACGGGGAAGAAATTTTAGGGGGAAGATACTGTGCCATACTAGTGTCGTGGGAATTCAATTTATATGGGTTAAAATGTACATAAATCTCAAATTTTTGTACTTTTTGTCGATTTTGGCCCGCTTTTTAGCCATTTTAGACAAAAGGTTTCGTTGTGAAATTTGAGAAAAATTTGGGGGAGATACCGTTCCCGAGAGGGGGAGATACCCTACCTGAGCGCTGGGGGACAGTGGCCACATACCGTCCCGGCGAGGGGGAGATACTTGACCTACCCCTCCTCAGCCACAGCGCCGTTCTGAAGAACTCTCGACTGGGCTGGACAGACACTGGATTTGGCGTTTCATTTCATCTTGATGCACAAATCAAAATTGACTGGCTACCTGCTCGGCAGTTGAACGTGGATTGTTTGTGAATTATCTGTTAATTATAATTTCTTGGGTCCAAAATGTCCATCAATCCGGTCACCAACGGGCCAACGTCGTCCGACGACAACAACAACACGGCCGCTCAACTTTAGCAGTTGGTTTCTACCAGATGAAAGGAATCAAATAAATGTCGATGGATCGCTGGTTAGTTTATCCATACCTCTGGGTTGGATGCCACCAGTGGTGTAGCTACCCAGACCTACAATCAACTTACTGTACCACCAAAAAGGGCATGTAATCAACCTGCCCACTGTACTGGCCGAGCAAGGTCAAAAATTGAAAATGAGATATCATCGACCCTCCTAATACGGTAGGTACATGGACACATACACACATTGCTGTCATAAAATACTAATTAAACCGATTATGGCTCCCATGTAATTATAAGTACCAGCGTAGGAGGACGTTACTGATCCCAAAATTGTAATTAGTAACTGCCATTGGTGCCAAGAAGCGGAGCTCATCCCCAATCAAGGGCTCCATTTTTTGTGTAGTTGGCGAAACTTTCCAGAATAGATTAACATCATCGCAAATGTTACGGTAGTCCTTTTTATCACCTTAGACAGTGCTGTTATAATAGTCAACCGGATTTGGGTAACATGAATACCAGCGTGGGAGGACAGACAACCCAAACACGTCACTGATCCCAAAATGGTAATCATTATACACACTGTTACACAATTTATGTGGCACATTAGAATTTCGAATTCCCAAGAGGGCTCTCATTCGTGGAAACTGCCAACTAAGAGCCCTGGGTTATTATTTGGGGAAACTTTTTCTGTTGACGACGAGAAACATAACATGCGCTATTGCTTTGTTTCGGTTTCACAGCACGTGCGAATCGTGTACCATTTCTGGCATCAGCAGCACCGATCCAAACGAAACGCCTTGACAGTGAAGAAGAAAGTGTCTAGAGTAGCAAGTAGACATATCAGGCACGATTGGAAATCGTAATGGACACTATTTCACTTCTCGGTATTGCTGTATTTTTTACTGGTTGTGTTATTAAAGCTTGAAATCACAACCTGAGCAATACGCCACACAACAGACAGCACGCGACGTATAATGTATTACATGAGCTTCGAAGATTCAGCAGTTCAAAGACCAACAATACTGATTTCGTGATTGGTGGCATAAAGGAAAAAGTAATGCTTGTTTTCAGTTGATGCCTTAGCTTATCACACACATCCACAGTTGGAATACAGAACTGCTCTAGAGAACCAGTAAACAGAGCAAAGATCACAAAACGATCTATTCAGAATAATGGCATCAGCTGCTGTACGTGGGATCTTTCCCCCAAGCCATGGCTTAGACTACGGCCGTTTCCCCAACCAGGTTTCAGCCCGGTGAAGAGACGAGATACCGGTTTGACAGCACGCGGCGTTTCCGTGGTCATTAGAATCGATTCGTGTGGTTCTGGAAATCCAATCGAATTTGTCAAAACGTCAGAACCCAATTTGCCAATATGTCGTAAACCAAACCAACTCTGATAGTAATGTTGTCTGAACAGTTTCAGGAACGCCACTGCCTGCGCGCGCTGCCACGATTGACATCCGCCACCAGCCATCGGCACACAAGCGACGGGCGAAGCTGCCACTGCGCATTGGGACACGAGCAGACACAAGGGGACTGCGATTGACAGCACTCGCTTGCTGCTGGTCATATGGTGCTTGCCACTATTGGCCATATTGTTGTGTATTTGCGATATGTGACCACTGGAAAGTAAAGACCTTTTGCAACGCCATTTACAACAGTCACCGGCAATGCACTGGGATTTCGACATTAATTCAGGCGAAAAGTCATAAAATAAGTCCCAAATATGCCCAGTTCGAGGTGCGTATTCTCATCACTAATGCGAATATGCACATCGAACTAAAGATTCTATTTGAAGACATCCCGATAACACTCCGAGACAGTAAAGGCACGTACAAATGAGTACCTGCCAACAAGGCTACTGTAGCGGGAATGAAACTGATCAGGAGTTGCACCATCATTTTATAATACGATTCGTAAGCTTCACGGCTTTAATCCGATGTTGCCAACGAAACTGCCTCGGGGTTAGTGCGAACTCGCAGCAGAATGTCGGCGTCAACGCTAGTGTTCAGGCAACCCCACGCATCGCAGGTGTGTTGCATCCAGCCATAGCTGCGTTTGCACGACTCACTGTCACTTGCGTTGACAACAATAGGATCAGCCAACCGACCTCAATGATGCAAATCTTAAATGGGTGGAAAATATCCAGCTTTGCAAATTAATGATTAGTAATTGCTGAAACGAAACGACCACCTTGTTGCTTGTTGACTAACATTAGTTGGTGCTCATAAAGCTTTAGGGAGCTCCCTGGAGGGATCTAGACGTCATCTTGTGTTGTGTCTGTGTTTTTCTGCTGATCCGATTGAAGCCGATTAATTATTGACTGACCAAAATTGAAATTTGGATGTGTACTTGGCTAATCTGAGCCAGGGTAAGATTAAAAATTTTTTATTGTCGAACTTTTTTTAACTTTTTTGAATTTTTAAATTTTTTTAAGATTTGCTTTTTTTATTCCGTTCCACAAAAATTTCGGTTCTCAATGTGAAAAATTGTCGAAATTTTTTGTATGTATTTTTTTATTGTACTTGAGAATATGGAATAGGAATAGTTGACACCGACCAGTTGTGTTCACAAACGGGCAGTAGCGAGGTGAACTTTTTTACGATGAGCCAGATAACGTGACAATTCGCGTTGGGGATAGTCTGTCCACCATATGTACCTACATACATATGTACGGTAGATTGTAGAATAAAAAGTGAAGGCCTGTCACGGGAAAGGTAAATGATTGGCACATTTTTTAATGAAGTTGCATGAAAACAGCTGCATGACCCGCGGTCTCGGAACGATAATTTTAGACTTCAAGCAGGTTTGACTAGCTGGAAGAACTGAATGCGCACATAATGACGGCTACTTAGGTAATTTAGTAGAGCCACGGACTGTCTAACGTTGTAATGACATTGTAGCGATGCGAAATACAAGCGCCGCAGGCGATTTTTTGAGAAACAACGAGCAGAAACATGCATGAAAACATGCATTTCACAACAAAAAAAGGGGAAATAGTAAAAAGTGGTGAAATAATAAAAAAAGTGAACTTACTTTTCTAATTTTTAAAAACCGAAAAAGTGGCTAAATTTTTTCAAAAATTTTTTTTTAACTTTTACTTTTTTTTAACCCAACCCTGATCTGAGCTGAGAAGAGACCAATGTAGCTCACCAGCAGCTTAGGAGCATCGAGTGATTTTTGCGACAGTTGCTGACAGTTTCTGACCGGTGACTTCATTGGCTGGTATTAACGAAAGGGTGAGTAGAGTGGAAAGTTGAGGTGAAAGTTGGGTGGAAAGGGCAGTGGAAGACCAGCACGACAGATAAAGTAGTGTAACTATACCTACGGTTAAGATGAAAACTCACTGGAAAGTTGGTGGGAACGTGTCCGCGTTTAATTTTGGTGCGCAAAAATGTGTTGGAAATGCCGCACGTCCAAATCGGACTGGGTTTCCGTAACACGCAAGCGTGTGCGTTATTGTTCACCACGCGAGACTTAATCGAACCTCTCCGAGGGTAAAAACAAGGCAACCACCAACTAACGTGCTTATTCGCTTCGAGTGGATCTGTTTGCAATTGACGCTTGATAATATTCCACTTATTTATCTTTTTCTTCTTCTTTTTATTATTCCAGGCATGTGAAACACGACGCTGTCATTGCGTACTGCACACGTATACATACATACCTATACCCGATACAAAAAAGACTGCAAAAATACCCGTCTTTTATAGGAATGTTGAACAGTTTCGCTAAAATAGCTAAGGTTTGTAACATTTGCTCTACTTATCACATACCAGGTCAACAATTTGTACAACACGCCACGCAGTACAACAAGATTTTTGAGCATTGAAGATTCCAGTAGCTTACAGAGCAAAGTAAAGCTGATTACGTAATGCGGATTCTAGACTTCTATTTCCCACAAATTGGCGCACAAAATTCTGGCACTCCACCGCATGGTCGCCACGTTGTTTGGAGAGCTTGATAACGTACTGGCATATGTGAAAACGAGTTTATTTACCCCAGGCAGGAGCCTCCCAGCTTCCCCTTCCCGGTTCCAGCAACAAGAAGCGATGATAAACAGGCTTGTCAGCACGCGGCACTCTGCCCTCGTTATAACGATCGATTGATGTGGCTCTGTATGTAAGAATCAGGATACATCGTAGTTACTGTGAAAGCGTGATCTTGTTGAACAGGATTTGCCAATTAGCCTTCGGGCGCATTGACCGTCCACTAAAGGTGCTGAACTTCAAATAAATAAATAAAGCTCCTATCGTTAATCAAACCAACTCTGATAGTAATGCTGTCTGAACAGATTCAGGAACGCCAGTGCCTGCGCGCGCTGCCACGGTTGACATCTGCCACCAGCCATCGGCACACAAGCGACGGGCGAAGCTGCCACTGCGCATTGGGACACGAGCAGACACAAAGGGACTACGATTGACAGCACTCGCTTGGTGCTACTGATCATGCTACTATGGTGCTTAATACTATTAGCAATTGTTGTGTGTTTGCAATATGTCACCGCCACTAAAAGTAAACTTGGCCACATTGTTTTCAACAGTCACCGCTAATGCAGTGGTATTTCCATTCATTTTCGCATACAGATATAAAATAGCTTGGTACGGTATACCTCATGCAGTACAAATGAACGTTGTCGGTGTATCGAGCTACGGGTACAAAGGAGACCCACGTGAATGCATGCAAAAGGTTTCCAGTTGACCACACCACAAATGATCAAGAGCAGTTTTGTAACTATTCGTGAAAAGGTTAATCGAAATATCAATCGGGATACTTTGAAACTCAGTGACTGGGCAACCATTAGTGTTTATGCCACCATTGGTGTAGCTACCAAGGTCTGCAATCAACCCACTGTACCACCAAAAAAGCCTGCAATCAACCTACCCACTGGACTGGCCGAGCTAGGGGGGTCAAAAATTGAAAATAAGATATCATCGACCCTCCTAAGTTATTTAAATACGGTAGGTAGTACATGCACACCCACATATATTGCTGTCATAAAATACTAATTGAACCGAACATGGCTCCCATGTAATTATTAGTACCAGCGTAGGAGGACAGACAACACAAACACGTTACTGATCCCAAAATGGTAATTAGTAACTGCCATTGGTGCCAAGAAGCGAGCACATCCCCAATCAAGGGCTCCAGTTGGCGAAACTTTAATTTATACATTAACATCATCGTAAATGTTACGGTAACCCTCTCATTGACACACTGTTACACAATTTATGCGGTACAAGAGAATTCCGAATTCCCAAGAGGGCTCTCATTCGTGGAAACTGCCAACTAAGAGCCCTGGGCTATTATTTGGGGAAACTTTTCTGTGGACTAACGACGAGAAATATAACATGCGCTATTGCTTTGTTTCGGCTTCCTAGCACGTGCTAATCGTGTTCCATTGATGGCATCAGCAGCACTGATCCAAACGAAACGTTTTGACAGTGAAGAAGAAAGTGTCCAGAGTAGCAAGGTAGACATATCAGGCACGATTGGAAATCGCAATGGACACTCCTGATAATATTACACTTCTCGGTATTGCTGTATTTTTTGCTGGTTGGGTTATTAAAGCTGAAATCACAACCTGAGCAATACGCCGCACAACAGACAGCACGCGACGTATATGTATGTATCATATGAGCATCGAAGAATCAGCAGTTCAAAGACCAACAATACTGATCACGTGATTGGTGGCATAAAGGAAAAAGTAATGCTTGTTTTCAGTTGATGCCTTAGCTTATCACACACATCCACAGTTGGAATACAGAACTGCTCTAGAGAACCAGTAAACAGAGCAAAGATCACAAAACGATCTATTCAGAATAATGGCATCAGCTGCTGTGCGTGGGATCTTTCCCACAAGCCATGGCTTAGACTACGGCTGTTTCCCCAACCAGGTTTCAGCCCGGAGAAGAGGCGAGATACCGGTTTGACAGCACGCGGCGTTTCCGTGGCCATTGGAATCGATTCGTGTGGTTCTGGAAATCCAATCGAATTTGTCAAAACGTCAGAACCCAATTTGCCAACATGTCGTAAACCAAACGAACTCTGATAGTAATGTTGTCTGAACAGTTTCACGAACGCCAGTGCCTGCGCGCGCTGCCACGGTTGACATCCGCCACCAGCCATCGGCACACAAGCGACGGGCGAAGCTCCCACTGCGCTTTGGGACACGAGCAGACACAGCGGGACTGCGATTGACAGCACTCGCTTGCTGCTGGTCATATTGTGCTTGCCACTATTAGCCATATTGTTGTGCATTTGCGATATGCGACCACTGGAAAGTAAAGACCTTTGCAATGCCATTTAGAACAGTCACCGGCAATGCCCTGGGATTTCGTCATTAATTCTGGCGAAAAGTCATAAAACATATCCCAAATATGCCTAGTTCGAGGTGCGTATTCTCATTACTAATGCGAATATGCACATCGAACTAAATAGTCCATTTGAAGATTCATTTCGATAACACTCCGAGACAGTAAAGGCACGTACAAATGAGTGCCTGTCAACTATGCTACTGTAGCGGGAATGAAACTGATCAGGAGTTTCACGATCATTTTATAATACGATTCGTAAGCTTCACGGCTTTAATCCGATGTTGCCAACGCAACTGCCTCGTGGTTGGTGCAAACTCGCATCAGAATATATCTGTTGTCGTCAACGCTAATGTCCAAGTGTGTTCAGGCAACCCCACGCATCCCAGGTGCGTTGCGTTTTTGCATAGCCGACATCCAGCCATAGCTGCGTTTGCACGACTCACTGTCACTTGCGTTGACAACAATAGGATCAGCCAACCGACCTCCCTGTTGCAAATCTTAAATGAATCGAAAAAATCCAGCTTTTAGAATTATGGATTAGTAATTGTTGTAACGAAACGACAACCTTGTTGCTTGATGACTACTTTAAAAACATTGGTTGGTGCTCATAAAGCTCTGGGGAGGATCTAGACGTCATCTTGTGTTGTGTCTGCGTTTTTCTGTTGATCCGATTAAGGCCGATTAATTATTGACTGACCAAAAGTGAAATTAATTGGATGTGTACGTGGGTAATCTGAGCTGAGAAGCGACCAATGTGGCTCACCTTGCAGGTAGGAGCATCGAGTACTTTTTGCTACAGTTGCTGACACTTTCTGACAGGTGACTTCATTGGCTGTATTAACGAAGGGGTGAGTTGAACGAGATATAAAGCATTGCACGAGTGATACAGTCACTATTCGTTGTAGAGATATCAACGGGACAACACGAAAACTGTCGTTATAACTAATATATCGCTACAGCGAATTCTGTACTTAAGTACAGACTTCGTGCAAAAACAGAAATTAGGTGATCCAGCACGGCGCGCATGCTTTCTTGTGTTTGGAAATCATTGTTTTTGACCGTTTTTTGTTGATTCGCATTCAAGTTATTATGCACAAGAAAAAATACCCGTGAAGCATTTTGACGCACAATGATTAATCATGATGCAGGAGTATAAGAGAAAAATATCATGAGGCATCAAGACGCGTCAACGTGCGTCAAAAAGGTGCGTCAGACAGATCTTGATGCACAATGAAGTCAATCCCGAAATTCAGGCGGTGAAAATGGCTTGCATCAGCCTGTTGACCGCTTGGTTTCGGTGTTTGTGGGGTCACCGGCTTTTCAGTTTGCAGTGTAATGCTTCGTGGAATGTCGATTGTGTTGACGCTCCATCCTGGTACAGTAGTTTTTCCCATAAAAGGTGTTTATAAAGCCGCTCGATGGGCTCAACAGGACGTGTGTTGTTCTTCTTAACACCTTATTTCGGAAACTTGAGAAATTTCCCGTAAAAGGTGTTTATAAGCCGCCCGCTGGGTTGTTGTGCTCCAAAGTACATATGTCCTTTTTTGGGAAATTTCTCAAATTTCCGAAATAAGGTGCTAAGAAGAGCAACACACGTCCTGTGGAGCACAGCAGCCCAGCGGGCGGCTTATAAACACCTTTTATGGGAAATTTCTCAAGTTTCCGAAATAAGGTGTTAAGAAGAGCAACACACGTCCTGTGGAGCCCATCGAGCGGCTTTATAAACACCTTTTATGGGAAAGTTCTCAAGTTTCCGAAATAAGGTGTTTTGAATAATTACACATGTACTTTGGAGCACAACAGCTCAGCGTGCGGCTTATAAACACCTTTCATGGGAAATTTCTCAAGTTTCTGAAATAAGGTGTTAAGAAGAACACACACGTCCTATGGAGCACAACAGCCCAACGGGCGGTTTCATAAACACCGTTTACGGAAAATTTCTCAAGTTTTCGAAATAAGGTGTTAAGAAGAACAACACACGACCTGTGGAGCCTATCGAGCGGCTTTATAGACACCTTCTATGGCAAATTTCTCAAGTTTTCCCCATTTTGAAAAAATCTCCATAAAAATCTGTGAGCAGTGAGCAATATAAATCATAAAGAAAGCCTCATGGGGCTTATTAGGAAAATCGTCCGAAAAGTGCAGTTCCTGGGGGAGGGGGCCTCCTTCGGGTACGCCTGTTCCCCCTCCATGGTGCGCCTGCCCCCAGGCCTAAAATGGGCATTTTTAGGCCTAAAATCTGTAATAATCGCCTTTTTATGGAGAATTTTTTTCCAAATGGGGAAAACTTGAGAAATTTGACCTAAAAGGTGTCTATAAAGCCGCTCGATAGGCTCTACAGGTCGTGTGTTCTTCTTCTTATCACCTTATTTCGGAAACTTGAGAAATTTTCCGTAAACGGTGTTTATGAAACCGCCCGTTGGGCTGTTGTGCTCCATAGGACGTGTGTTGTTCTTCTTAACACCTTATTTCGGAAACTTGAGAAATTTCCCATGAAAGGTGTTTATAAGCCGCCCGCTGAGCTGTTGTGCTCCAAAGTACATGTGTAATTATTCAAAACACCTTATTTCGGAAACTTGAGAACTTTCCCATAAAAGGTGTTTATAAAGCCGCTCGATGGGCTCCACAGGACGTGTGTTGTTCTTCTTAACACCTTACTTCGGAAACTTGAGAAATTTCCCGTAAACGGTGTTTATAAGCCGCCCGCTGGGTTGTTGTGCTCCAAAGTACATATGTAGATCTTCAAAACGCGTGATTTTGGAAACTTCTGTTCACATATTGCTGCGAAATTTCCCATAAAAGATGTTTATATGTCGCCTGCTGGGCTGCTGTGCTCCACAGGGCGTGTGTTATTCTTCTTAACACCTTATTTCGGAAACTTGAGAAATTTCTCATAAAATGTGTTTATGAAGCTGCCCGGTGGGCTGTTGTGCTCCATAGGACGTGTGTTGTTCTTCTTAACACCTTATTTCGGAAACTTGAGAAATTTCCCATAAAAGGCGTTTATAAGCCGCCCGCTGAGCTGTTGTGCTGCAAAGTACATGTGTAGTTCTTCAAAACACCTTATTTCGGAAACTTGAGAAATTTCCCATAAAAGGTGTTTATAAAGCCGCTCGATGGGCTCCACAGGACGTGTGTTGTTCTTCTTAACACTTAATTTCGGAATCTTGAGAAATTTCCCATAAAAGGCGTTTATAAGCCGCCCGCTGAGCTGTTGTGCTCCAAAGTACATGTGTAGTTCTTCAAAACACCTTATTTCGGAAACTTGCCAAATTTCCCATAAAAGGTGTTTATAAAGCCGCTCGATGGGCTCAACAGGACGTGTGTTGTGCTTTTTAACACCTTATTTAGGAAACTTGAGAAATTTTCCATAAAAGGTGTTTATGAAGCTGCCCGGTGGGCTGTTGTGCTCCATAGGACGTGTGTTGTTCTTCTTAACACCTTATTTAGGAAACTTGAGAAATTTCCCATAAAAGGCGTTTATAAGCCGCCCGCTGAGCTGTTGTGCTCCAAAGTACACGTGTAGTTCTTCAAAACTCCTTATTTCGGAAACTTGAGAAATTTTCCATAAGAGGTGTTTATAAAGCCGCTCGATGGGCTCAACAGGACGTGTGTTGTTCTTCTTAACACCTTATTTCGGAAACTTGAGAAATTTTCCATAAAAGGTGTTTATGAAGCTGCCCGGTGGGCTGTTGTGCTCCATAGGACGTGTGTTGTTCTTCTTAACACCTTATTTAGGAAACTTGAGAAATTTCCCATAAAAGGCGTTTATAAGCCGCCCGCTGAGCTGTTGTGCTCCAAAGTACACGTGTAGTTCTTCAAAACTCCTTATTTCGGAAACTTGAGAAATTTTCCATAAGAGGTGTTTATAAAGCCGCTCGATGGGCTCAACAGGACGTGTGTTGTTCTTCTTAACACCTTATTTCGGAAACTTGAGAAATTTTCCATCAAGGGTGTTTATGAAGCTGCCCGGTGGGCTTCACCAATCTGTGATAAAGTTCTGTGAGCAGTGAGCAATATATATCACAAACAGAGCCTCACGGGGCTTATTTGGAAAATCGTCCGAAAAGTGCAGTTCCTGGGGGAGGGGCCTCCTTCGGGTACGCCTGTTCCCCCTCCATGGTACGCCTGCCCCCAGGCCTAAAATGGGCATTTTTTAGGCCTAAAATCTGTAATAATACCCTTTTTATGGAGAATTTTTTTCAAAATGGGGGAAAACTTGCGAAATTTGCCATAAAAGGTGTCTCTAAAGCCGCTCGATGGGTTCCACAGGACGTGTGTTGTTCTTCTTAACACCTTATTTCGGAAACTTGAGAAATTTTCCGTAAACGGTGTTTACGAAGCCGCCCGTTGGGCTGTTGTGCTCCATAGGACGTGTGTTGTTCTTCTTAACACCTTATTTCGGAAACTTGAGAAACTTCCCATAAAAGGTGTGTATAAGCCGCCCGCTGAGCTGTTGTGCTCCAAAGTACATGTGTAATTATTCAAAACACCTTATTTCGGAAACTTGAGAACTTTCCCACAAAAGGTGTTTATAAAGCCGCTCGATGGGCTCCACAGGACGTGTGTTGTTCTTCTTAACGCCTTATTTCGGAAACTTGAGAAATTTCCCATAAAAGGAGTTTATAAAGCCGCTCAATGTGCTCCACAGGAGGCATGTTGTTCTTCCTAACACCTTATTTCGGAAACTTGAGAAATTTCCCATAAAAGGTGTTTGTAAGCCGCCCGCTGGGTTGTTGTGCTCCATAGGACGTGTGTTGTTCTTCTTAACACCTTATTTCGGAAACTTGAGAAATTTTCCGTAAACGGTGTTTACGAAGCCGCCCGTTGGGCTGTTGTGCTCCATAGGACGTGTGTTGTTCTTCTTAACACCTTATTTCGGAAACTTGAGAAACTTCCCATAAAAGGTGTTTATAAGCCGCCCGCTGAGCTGTTGTGCTCCAAAGTACATGTGTAATTATTCAAAACACCTTATTTCGGAAACTTGAGAACTTTCCCACAAAAGGTGTTTATAAAGCCGCTCGATGGGCTCCACAGGACGTGTGTTGTTCTTCTTAACACCTTATTTCGGAAACTTGAGAAATTTCCCATAAAAGGAGTTTATAAAGCCGCTCAATGGGCTCCACAGGACGCATGTTGTTCTTCCTAACACCTTATTTCGGAATACCAATCTGTGATAAAGTTCTGTGAGCAGTGAGCAATATATATCACAAACAGAGCCTCACGGGGCTTATTTGGAAAATCGTCCGAAAAGTGCAGTTCCTGGGGGAGGGGCCTCCTTCGCGTACGCCTGTTCCCCCTCCATGGTACGCCTGCACCCAGTCCTAAAATGGGCATTTTTAGGCCTAAAATCTGTAATAATACCCTTTTTATGGAGAATTTTTTCAAAATGGGGAAAAACTTGCGAAATTTGCCATAAAAGGTGTCTCTAAAGCCGCTCGATGGGTTCCACAGGACGTGTGTTGTTCTTCTTAACACCTTATTTCGGAAACTTGAGAAATTTTCCGTAAACGGTGTTTACGAAGCCGCCCGTTGGGCTGTTGTGCTCCATAGGACGTGTGTTGTTCTTCTTAACACCTTATTTCGGAAACTTGAGAAACTCCCATAAAAGGTGTTTATAAGCCGCCCGCTGAGCTGTTGTGCTCCAAAGTACATGTGTAATTATTCAAAACACCTTATTTCGGAAACTTGAGAACTTTCCCATAAAAGATGTTTATAAAGCCGCTCGATGGGCTCCACAGGACGTGTGTTGTTCTTCTTAACACCTTATTTCGGAAACTTGAGAAATTTCCCATAAAAGATGTTTATAAGCCGCCCGCTGGGCTGCTGTGCTCCACAGGACGTGTGTTGTTCTTCTTAACACCTTACTTCGGAAACTTGAGAAATTTCCCATAAAAGGTGTTTATAAGCCGCCCGCTGGGCTGCTGTGCTCCACAGGACGTGTTGGAAAATCCTCAAAATACCAATCTGTGATAAAGTTCTGTGAGCAGTGAGCAATATATATCACAAACAGAGCCTCACGGGGCTTATTTGGAAAATCGTCCGAAAAGTGCAGTTCCTGGGGGAGGGGCCTCCTTCGGGTACGCCTGTTCCCCCTCCATGGTACGCCTGCCCCCAGGCCTAAAATGGGCATTTTTTAGGCCTAAAATCTGTAATAATACCCTTTTTATGGAGAATTTTTTTCAAAATGGGGGAAAACTTGCGAAATTTGCCATAAAAGGTGTCTCTAAAGCCGCTCGATGGGTTCCACAGGACGTGTGTTGTTCTTCTTAACACCTTATTTCGGAAACTTGAGAAATTTTCCGTAAACGGTGTTTACGAAGCCGCCCGTTGGGCTGTTGTGCTCCATAGGACGTGTGTTGTTCTTCTTAACACCTTATTTCGGAAACTTGAGAAACTTCCCATAAAAGGTGTGTATAAGCCGCCCGCTGAGCTGTTGTGCTCCAAAGTACATGTGTAATTATTCAAAACACCTTATTTCGGAAACTTGAGAACTTTCCCACAAAAGGTGTTTATAAAGCCGCTCGATGGGCTCCACAGGACGTGTGTTGTTCTTCTTAACGCCTTATTTCGGAAACTTGAGAAATTTCCCATAAAAGAAGTTTATAAAGCCGCTCAATGTGCTCCACAGGAGGCATGTTGTTCTTCCTAACACCTTATTTCGGAAACTTGAGAAATTTCCCATAAAAGGTGTTTGTAAGCCGCCCGCTGGGTTGTTGTGCTCCATAGGACGTGTGTTGTTCTTCTTAACACCTTATTTCGGAACCTTGAGAAATTTTCCGTAAACGGTGTTTACGAAGCCGCCCGTTGGGCTGTTGTGCTCCATAGGACGTGTGTTGTTCTTCTTAACACCTTATTTCGGAAACTTGAGAAACTTCCCATAAAAGGTGTTTATAAGCCGCCCGCTGAGCTGTTGTGCTCCAAAGTACATGTGTAATTATTCAAAACACCTTATTTCGGAAACTTGAGAACTTTCCCACAAAAGGTGTTTATAAAGCCGCTCGATGGGCTCCACAGGACGTGTGTTGTTCTTCTTAACACCTTATTTCGGAAACTTGAGAAATTTCCCATAAAAGGAGTTTATAAAGCCGCTCAATGGGCTCCACAGGACGCATGTTGTTCTTCCTAACACCTTATTTCGGAAACTTGAGAAATTTCCCATAAAAGGTGTTTGTAAGCCGCCCGCTGGGTTGTTGTGCTCCATAGGACGTGTGTTGTTCTTCTTAACACCTTATTTCGGAAACTTGAGAAATTTCCCATAAAAGGCGTTTATAAGCCGCCCGCTGGGTTGTTGTGCTCCAAAGTATGTACATATGTAGTTCTTCAAAACGCGTGATTTTGGAAACTTCTGTTCATATATTGCTGCGAAATTTCCCATAAAAGATGTTTATATGGAAATTTCCCATAAAAGGTGTTTATACGCCGCCCGCTGTGCTCCACAGGACGTGTTGGAAAATCCTCAAAATACCAATCTGTGATAAAGTTCTGTGAGCAGTGAGCAATATAAATCACAAACAGAGCCTCATGGGGCTTATTTGGAAAATCGTCCGAAAAGTGCAGTTCCTGGAAGAGGAGCCTCCTTCGGGTACGCCTGCCCCAGGCCTAAAATGGGCATTTTTAGGCCTAAAATCTGTACAAATACCCTTTTAAGGAGAATTTTTTCAAAATGGGGAAAAACTTGAGAAACTTCCCATAAAAGGTGTTTATAAGCCGCCCGCTGGGCTGCTGTGCTCCACAGGACGTGTGTTGTTCTTCTTAACACCTTACTTCGGAAACTTGAGAAATTTCCCGTAAAAGGTGTTCATAAGCCGCCCGCTGGGTTGTTGTGCTCCAAAGTACATGTAGTTCTTCAAAACACGTGATTTCGGAAACTTCTGTTCATACATCTATACTACTAAAACAGGAAGGCGTATGTATGTATGTCTGTCTGTCTGTGGCCCCCTCCCTCTCTTTTCACTCTCCTCTCTTTCCCTTCCCTCCCTCCTTTTTTCTTTCCTTTCCCCTTCCTTCCCTTTTCTCTTCTCTTTCCTTCTTTTTCCAATTTTCACTCTCCTCTCTTTCCCTTCCTTCCCTCCTTTTTTCTTTCCTTTCCCCTTCCTTCCCTTTTCTCTTCTCTTTCCTTCTTTTTTCCAATTCCCCTTTTCCCCCTTCTTGACCTCCCCTCCTCTTTTTTCTTCCGTCCTTCTCAGGCCAGTCTCCTCTCTTTCCCTTCCCTCCCACCTTTCTCAAGCCCATTTTCCACTCTCCCCCTCCTATTTTTAACTCCGTTTCCGCCCTTCCTTCCCTTTTCTCTTCTCTTTCCTTCTTTTTTCCAATTCCCTTTTCCCCCTTCTTGACCTCCCCTCCTCTTTCCCTTCCCTCCCACCTTTCTCAAGCCCATTTTCCACTCTCCCCCCTCCTATTTTTAACTCCGTTTCCCCTTTGTTATCTTCCGTTTCTTTTCCACCACGCTTCACTCCATTGACCGCTGCCTGCCGTCTATGACGGGTCAATTTTCACGGGTAGCTTTGGGTATGCTAACGGGCCTTCGGGGGGGGGGGGGGGGGCACGGGCGCGGCGCTGTAGCCGGGCCGTAGGCACGGGTCCCGTCTAGTTGCTGCAAAGTTTCTTTGCGAAACTTCCTATTCCCACAAAACGGGCTTGTGACGCGTGTGTCCCGCTGAACAAATGCATTGACTCATGATGTTCCATCAGCATCGTTTCGATCTCGGCTGATTTCATCCGATCGGTCTAAGTTTGTGGCACTTTGATTGCGTGGGTCTCGGCTGCAAAACGACACAACAATCTGCGCACTATAACGAGTCCACTTCTAAGTGAAGGAAAACTGCACCAACACGAGCGCGATTTCGGAAGTGGCGAGTATTCGAAACGAGTAGAGAGAGAAAATCATCATGCTCCATTTTGAATTCTTCAACGTCTGAATGGTTCACCATTCTGTCAGCTGCGAAACCGAGCTCATGTTGACGTAGTTTGCCTTTATCTTTGCACTGACAGGACAAGAACCAACCCCGCACACGAATTGTCGCGTTTAACAGACTGTCGTCGGCATAAACAATTTGATATGCTCAATATTAGATATCAATTCGATTTCAGCATTTGTCACCGCTGAAGAGCGAAAAATTTTGGTTGTCCGGAATAGAAAAGTAAATCTTAAAGAACTCAAAAGATTCAGAAAGGTTAAAAAGTTCCATATAAAATAATTTTGTTTTAACCCGACCCTGCCTGCGTGTGTGCGAAATTTGTGCGCACTTGAAACTCGCAGGAAAACCACAACAAGTCAGGCCAAGTTTCAGTACGTATGACAACCATATGTGTTGCCGTGATTCATCACCATATGGAATAATGTCAACGAGATAAAAATACCAATAAGCATGTCAGCTAATGCATCAAACTCTGCTACTGTTTACAACTTGGCAAACAAAGTTTATTGTGACACGAAACTATGGGAAGTCGCACATGACTCTTCAGATTTGCCCTGTCGACATATTGTGTGCGCGGTTTGAAGTGACGAGTGAACGTAGTTGAGATGACAATTCAGAACTGAAGGTTGTTTGAATGCAGCACCACATTGTGTGCACTGAAATGGTCGCTGATCGGAGTGAATGCATGTGTGTGCTTTCAGTTCTCAAGCACTTTTGAAGTTCTTTCGACACATGTATAGATTACAGGTGAATAGCCTTTTGTTCTTGGCTAGTGTGAACCAGTACATGCTTCTTCAGATTGCCATTCGTTGTGTACGATTTTGAACAAACGACACACTTGAACAGGGCGGTTGTTTCCAACAAAATTAGCTACATACTAAGCGGAGATTTTGGTGCCGTGAGCAAAAACGCTGTCAATAGAATCGACAAAGTTGAACAATAGTTATAAAAGAGACGAGGGAAAAATCATTCATGTCTTCGTCGAACGTGTCTTTTCAGGTCCGAGATTTGGGCAGAACTGTGGTCACATTGAGTGCATTGATGTGGTCTGACATTTGTGTGAACTTGTTTGTGATGTCTACGAAGTCCCTGCGGTCATTTGAAAGCAGCACAACATTGTGAACATTTGAATGGTCGTTGGTCTGAGTGAATGAGTGAGTGATTTTCCAAGTAGCGAGCAGCGTTGAATGACTTTGAACACAGAGTGCATTTGAATGGTCGTTCGTTGGTGTCAACAAGTGAATGCCTTTTAAGATAGCAATTCGTTGTGTAGCGGTTTGCACATGAACAAGACAGAACGAGGGGTTCCGTGTTGCTTTCGTTGATGTTGCTTCAAGTTGCCAGATTGTGCGAATTCGTGGCCGCATTCCGTGCATTTGAATGGCTTGCCACCAGAATGAATGCGAATGTGTCTCTTGAGGGCGCAATTATGTTTGAATGTAGTTCCGCATTGATTGCATTTATATGGTCGCAGTTTGGAATGAATGACCGAATGCATTTTCACCTCAGATTTTGATTTGAATGATTTTGAGCACACGGAGCAAGTGAAGTCACGTTGTTGAGAGTGAGTTTGCTGGTGTTTTTCTGCATTCCCTTTCGTGTTGAAACACACGCCACACTCGGCACACTCGAATGGTCGGTCGTCGGTGTGAACTTTGAGGACGTGTTGTTTTAGATAACTTTTGTCAGAGAAAGCCACACCACAAGTTGAGCATTTGAATGGTCGGTGGTCGCTGTGAACAGCGAGCGTGTGGCGTGTCAGACTACCCTTCCGAGTGTATGTCGCAGTGCATATTGTGCATTTGAATGGACGGAGATTGGTAGACATTGCTCCACACCTGAAATTCGCGCAGGAATAAAACATAAGGTGAGATCTCGGATGCGCTCTATTATCAATTTCAAAAAAGAAGATCACGAGAAGTGAATGAAAGCAAAAGAATTGAGCACAGCAAGAGCAAGAAGCCAACAAGGCATCAGCATTTTGCAAAGAAACATCTTCTTTGTGTTGCTGCGCTCGCCTTGCGCGCGTGTTGAATTGGCGCGTGTTTGAAATGAGAACAGGCAGAGAAAAACGAAGGCACAAAGCAAACCTACTCATCAGACCCTGATATCAGCAGTACACGTAACGGGTAATATGTCACAGAAGCCAATTTATTCACAAATGAATAAACGACGAAAGAAAGTGACTCGTTTTGTGGCCGAAATACGCGCAATCAAAACGCCACGATACACAGCCCAATCGGACCGAAATCGGCCGAGGCCCAAATGGTTGAAATCGGTCAAATCATCGGGAACAAAAATTATTTGACCAGCTGTATTTTTATTGCAACGTTTGTTTTGCACGATTTTGAGCAAAGATTGCACGTGAATAAGACGCGACGCCAACTTCCGTGATGGGTTCGTTGATGTTGCTTCAAGTTGCTAGCAGAGTGTGTGAATTCGTTGCCGCATTCGCTACATTTGAATGGTTTACAACCGGAATGAATGCGAATGTGCACGTTGAGGGCGTACTTTTCTTTGAATGCAGCACAACATTGATTGCATTTATAATGGTCGCTGGTTGCAGTGTATGACCGAATGCTTTTTCACCTCATACTTTGACTTGAATGATTTTGAGCAGACGGAGCGATCGAAGCTGCATTGACGAGAGTGAATTGCTCGCTGGTGTTGTTCTGCCTTCGCTTTCGTCTTGTAGCACACGCCACATGTGGCGCACTCAAATGGTCGGTTCTCGGTGTGAACTAGATTTGTGTGTTTTCAGAGCGCCATTTTGACTGAATGTGAATGATTGCAAGGTACCTACTCCTTAGGGGGAATCCCCCATTCCCCCAGCCACCACAGTGAGTGCAGCGCCACATTGTGAACATTTGGTTGGTCGTTGATCAAGGTGAACGTGTGAGTGTTGTTCCAAACCCAAACACACGCAACGCAAAACAAGACCAGGGAAGCAGAGCCTGATTTCCGAAAAGTACATGCATACCAGCCAGTGTGTGAATGGGAATTAATTTATTCAAAACGACTAACGCGAACAACAAACGGCGCTGCAGTGACGGTAATGTGACAAAGACAATGAAGAACGAACATTGTTGAATAACAAGTTGGTAATATCTGAGTTCACTATTTTACTGCGTGCGATCATGTTTTTCGCGGAGATTGAGGTGCCGTGAGCAAAATACGCTGTCAACATTTTTTTAATCAACCAGGTGTCGCACATTATTTATGAAAAGACACAAGCGAAAATCATTCATGTCTTCGTCGAACGTGTCTTTTCAGGTCCGAGGTTTGGGCGGAACTGTAGTCACATTGAGTGCATTTATGTGGTCTGACATTTGTGTGAACTTGCTTGTGATGTCTGCGAAGTCCTTGCAGCAGTTTGAAAGCAGCACAACATTGTGAACATTTGAATGGTAGTTGATCTGAGTGAACGAGTGAGTGCGTTTTCAAATAGCGAGCAGCGTTGAATGACTTTGTACACCGAGTGCATTTGAATGGTCGTCCGTTGGTGTGAACCAGACAATGTATTTTAAGCTCACCATTCGTTTTGTACGATTTTGAGCAAAGATTGCACATGAATAAGACGGGACACCACTTTCCATGTTGGGTTCGCTGATGTTGCTTCAAGTTGCCCGACTGTGCAAATTCGTGACCGCATTCGGCGCATTTGAATGGCTTGCGTCCAGAATGAATGCGAAGGTGTATGTTGAGGACGCACTTTTGTTTGAATGTGGTGCCACAATGCTTGCATTTGTATGGTCGGTGGTTGCAATGAATGGCCGAATGCATTTTCACCTCATACTTCGACTTGAATGATTTTGAGCACACGGAGCAATCGAAGTCACGTTGTTGAGAGTGAATTGTTCGCTGGTGACGTTCTGCATTTCGTTTTCCCTTGAAACACACGCCACACGTGGCGCACTCGAATGGTCGGTCGTCGGTGTGAACGAAGAGAAGGTGCCTGTGCAGGCTGCCTTTGTGAGTGAATGTCGCGTCACACACTGTGCACTTGAACGGACGAGTGATGTGTTTCATATTTGCAGACCTGCATTGCAATTTGCTGGGATAAAACATGAGGTTTTCATTTCATTGTGGCAAAAGTCAGCAAACATGATTGTCAAACAAAACAAAAACGTTAAGACGACGAGAGGCGAAGAAAAACCAAAAAACCTGTGACACGCATGTGGGCACAGCGCCAGCATGAGCAAGCAGCCAAGAAGGCATCAGCATTTTGCGATTAAACATCTTCTCTGTGTTGCTGTGCTCGCCTTGCGTGTATGTGGAATTGGCGCGCATTTGAAATGAGAACAGGCAGACAAAAGTGAAGGCACAAAGGCAAGGCCCTGATGCAGTACCACACGTAACGGGTAGTGTCACAGATGCAATTTATTCACAAATGAATAAACGACGGAAGAAAGGACGCCACGCAACAAAGCCCAACCAGGCCGAAATCGGCCGATACCCAAACGATTGAAATCGGTCAAATCATCAGGAACAAATTATTTATGACCAGCTGCATTTTTATTGCAAAGTCTGCGAAACAATATTGCTGATCATACCGCAAACACAGAAACATTTCCTGCTCCAACAAAACGGGCGCGTGTGACGTATGTCTCGCTGAACAAATGTATTGACTCAAAATGTTTCATCGGCTTCCCATGATTTTCAATAAAAACGCAGCTGTATAATACATACTGTATATATTCCGAAATCATTTTTGTTCCTGGTTCGGCCGATTCATTCGTTTCGATCTCGGTCCGATCGGGACCAGACAAATGAGTAGTGTTCCAACGGGGTCCCGATCCCGGGCCTGTTTCTGATCCCGATCCCGTCATTTTGAAAAAGTCAATCCCGATCCCGCCCAAAAAAGTACCGGGATCGGGATTAAGTTTTGAGAACAGAAAGTCCCACAGACAAATGAGCACAGCCAGAGCAAGCAGCCAACAAAGGCATCAGCTGTTTGCGATGAAACATCTTCTCTGTGTTGCAGTGCACTCGCCTTGCGTGTATGTCGAATTGGCGCGCATTTGAAAATCTTGGGAAAACCAAAACAAAAGCAAATCAAACAAGACCAACTCAGTCGGGTCCATGATGTCAGCGAAATGAACAATACATGCATACCAGCCGCTTTGTCGCTTGTGTGATTCATTCATTCAAAACGAACAACATCGGGGCGAGCAACAACAAACACGGGAGTGCAGTGACGGTAAGATGACTGTGACAGACATTAAGGAACTACCGGCGAAGTTCGATTAGGCCACTCTCTCGAACAAGCCCTCACTGGGGGCTTATTTGGTAAGGTTAGCGAATAAGCCCCCAGCGGGCTTCCTTGAGTTAAAGAGGCACGCGATACAAGTAATTCCGCGACCTTTCACACCCGGAAATTCAAGCCCGACCTTTTCAGGCCCAGTTTTTCAGGCCCGGTCGATTCAGGGTCAGCATATTTGACCCAATTATAGGCTTAGGCTGAGACTTACAGGCTTTTGTTTTGAAATCTGGTAAGAGACGCATGTCTTAAATAGGGCAAGGGGCTTAATCGAACTTCTCAGGTTACATTTTTGAATAACAAATTGGTAATATCTGAGTTCACTATTTAACTATATGTGGGACCACGTCTTTCCTACTAACGATGCTTTTTACTAAGCGGAGACTTTGGTGCCGTCAGCAAAACGCTGTCAAAATCAACGAAGTCAAACGTTAGTTATTAGAAGAGACGAGGGAAAAATCACACATGACTTCGTCGAACGTGTCTTTTCAGGGCCGAATTTTGGGCAGAACTGTAGTCACATTGAGTGCACTTATGTGGTCTGACATTTGTGTGAACATGTTTGTGATGTTTGCGAAGTCCTTGCGATTCTTTGAAAGCAGCACCGCATAGTGAACATTTGAATGCTCGTTGATCTGAGTGAATGAGTGAGTGTCTTTTCAAATCGCGAGCAGCGTTGAATGACTTTGAACACCGAGTGCATTTGAATTGTCGTTCGTTGGCGTGAACCAGTGAATGAATTCTAAGATAGAAATTCGTTGTGTAGGATTTTGAGCAAAGTGTGCACGTGAACGAAGCAGGAGACCAGGTTGCGTGTTGGGATCGCTCAATGTGGCACCACACTGATTGCATTTATATGGTCGCTGGTTGGAATGAATGTCTGAATGCATTTTCATTTCAGATTTTGATTTGAATGATTTCGAGCACACGGAGCAATCGAAGTCACGCTGTTGAGAGTGAGTTCGCTGGTGGTTTTCTGCATTTCCTTTCTTCTTGAAGCACACGCCACATGTGGCACATTCGAATGGTCGGTCGTCGGTGTGCACTTGGAGAAGGTGAATGTTCAGGCTGCCTTTGTGAGTGAATGTCGCGTCACACACGGTGCACTTGAACGGACGAGTGATGTGTTTCATATTTGCAGACTTGCGGTGCAATTTGCTGGGATAAAACAAGAAGTTTACATTTCATCGTGACAAAAGTCAGCAAACATGATTGTCAAACAAAACAAAAACGTTAAGACGACGAGAGGCGAAGAAAAACCAAAAAACCTGTGACACGCATGTGGGCACAGCGCCAGCATGAGCAAGCAGCCAAGAAGCAGTTTTGCAATGAAACATCTTCTCTGTGTAGCTGCGCTCGCCTTGCGCGCGTGTTGAATTGGCGCGCATTTGAAATGAGGACAGGCAGACAAAAGCGAGGGCACAAAGCAAACCCACTCACCAGACCCTGATGCACCACATGTAACGGGTAATGTATCACAGATGCAATTTATTCACAAATTTGAATAAACGACGGAAGAAAGGAAATCAAAAACAAAACCAATTCAAACTCACATGTCAAAAAAGGAACTCATCACCAGAAGTGCCAGGTTCATCATTCATTTTGTGGCCGAAATACGCGCAATCAAAACGCCAAGAAACATAGTCCAATCGGACCGAAATCGGCCGAGGCCCAAACGATTGAAATCAGTCAAATGACCAGGAACAAAAAATATTTCTGACACCAGCTGCGTTTTTGTACAAAGTTGTAAGCCCACGAAACAATTGTTGCAGATTGTGAGTGGACAGAGAAACATATTTCCTATGTTGACTACAATAGGATTAGCCAAACCGACCTCCCTTATGCAAATCTTAAATGGGTCGAAAATATCCAGCTTTGAAAATTAATGATTGGTAATTGCTCTAACGAAACTGCCACCTTCTTGCTTGTTGACTACCTTAAAAAACATTAGTTGGTGCTCATAAAGCTTTAGGGAGCTCCCTAGAGGGATCTAGACGTCATCTTGTGTTGTGTCTGTGTTTTTCTGCTGATCCGATTAAAGCCGATTAATTATTGACTGACCAAAATTGAAATTTGGATGTGTACTTGGGTAATCTGAGGTGAGAAGAGACCAATGTACATACATATGTATAGCTCACCCACCAGCACCATAGGGGCTGTTGTGACATTTTTGTGTAGCCTAATGTTGTGACTAGGCTGCATGTGAGCTTAGAACACTCACATGACTGATAACAGCTTTGAACGCTTATAATGTGTGATCTTACGTTGCATGTTCAGTTGCAGTGCAGTTCGGACTTGTGTATTTCGTGAAATGTAAAATGAATATCTTTCTTTCAAGGCCACAGGAACATCGAGTGATTTTTGCGACAGTTGCTGACAGTTTCTGACCGGTGACTTCATTGGCTGGTATTAACGAAAGGGTGGAAAGTTGAGGGGAAAGTTAGGTGGAAAGTTGGAAGGAACAAATTTTTTTTATGTCTGGGCATTGATGAAAATGTACTCTAAAACGCTAATTTTGCTCATAGCGTGCGATTTTTCGCCTTTCTGGAGTGAAAAATACCGATTTTATACCATTTTGAGACAAAAATCGCTAGCTACTGTACCAGCCGGGGGGGGGCCACCTAATTACTGTACCAGACTGGGACGGCAACCTATGTAACTACGTAACCTGCTGTACCAGGTGAGGGGCGGCAGGCATCCTACCTACAGTCAGGGTTGGGCAAAAGACGTTTTTTTTCAAAAAATCGTTTTAAAAAAACGTTTTTAAAAAAAACGTTTTTTAAACGCCCAGATGACCAAAATATGCTTCCCAAAAAATTGGAAGACGCTCATGTTGGGAAGAAAACGTGGTTAAATGAAGTAATTCTATGTGTTCTGAGGCAAAATAAACGGGTTTCAACCCTTTTCTAGCGAGTTGTTAAGATCCCATATCAGACCCGCATCATGGGACCAACTTTGGCCGGGGTCATCATTGAAAGTTAAACTCCGTATATCGACGTATCTCGACAAAGTAAAAACTGGTCGAAAATTTTTTGAAAAAAAATGGGATAAAAAAATTGATTTTCCTTGATAATCAGGGTACTTTCCCTGAAAAACCAGGGATAATCAAGGAAATTCAGGATTTATAAAAACGAAAAACGAGCCAGGCGTTTTTTTTTGAAAAAAGACGTCGTTTTTTTAAGAAAAAACGCCGTCGTTTTTTTGCCCAACCCTGCCTTCAGTACGCAGGGGGATACCCCACTCCCGGCTACCCACAAAATTGGTTACCTCTAATCTCGAAACTAGGAACGTCCAGAGATGTGGTTTTCTTTTTACTGAAGTCTATATAAATTGGGCAAACATGTCTTCGTCCAAGCTGTTTTAGTTTACACACACACACTACGACCACGCGCAAGTAAAACATGCCACACCACACAGGGACATGCACACCTCACACTTTCTTGTCATTCTGTTGCACAATTAATGAGGAATCAAACTTATAAATACGAACATCGCGCGATAGCGCGAAATTTTGTCGTATATAAAAACACGCCGGAAATCGACGAATCGCTTCATTGATAATTTTCCAAAATTTTTACCTTTCCGGTTGTATAAAAAAATTTTGCTGCAGCTGTGCCGTAGCTGAACACTCTTCAGCTGCGGCAGACCCCGTTCGGCTACTGCCGGGCTGTACCTGCTGCAGCTGCTCGTGCATGTCGGGTTATTTACCTTTTCCGTGACACGTCTTTATTTTTCTTATTACAACCTACATACATATCGTGGACAGACTATCTCCAACACAAATTGTCACGTTATCGGGATCTTCGTAAAAAACATCAACTCGCTACTGCCCGTTTGTAAAGACACAACCAGTCGGTATCAACTATTCCTTTATTCTCAATACAATCAAATACACTTACAACAAAAATTTCGACAATTTCCACATTGAGAACCGAAAATTTTGGAAATATAAATAATAAAAATAAAATTTTGGAAAAATATATTTTTTTATAAATTCAAACAAGTTGAAAAAAAGTTCGATAATAAAAAAAATTTAATCCAACCGTGCGCACATCATAGCGATCACCGTCAATCGGTGCGTCGTCAAACCTGCATTGCACAAGACAGTTCGGCTCGTGCCTTGGTGCTCTGGCGGAAGCGGAGTGCAGGGCAAAATTTTCTTCCGTCCCTCAGGCACGCGACAAAAGTTGCACGTATCGCAGTGTTTTCTTCCCAGTATGCATGTTTTATACATGTTTTTGGAAAATAATGGCTATGATAACAGTCGTGTAACTTTAATAAACAGTATTATAATGCTCAGGAGGACCAAATGCATTTGCACTGCATGCACTGCATGAAGTTTGCCTGGGGGCTTAATCGGGATAATTTTTTTTGTTTTAAAGTCCTAAAATAGACGCATGTCCCAAGTATGGCAAGGGATTTGATCGAACTTCTCCCGTACCATTAAGTATAACAAGTTGGTAAAATCTGAGTTTGTACTGTGTGAGACAATTTGTAAAATTAATGTTTTTATACTAAGGGAAGATTTTGCCAAAATCGTGTTTTTTCGTCGGTGTCGGTACTTTCCAAAAAAGCGTCGGTGTCGGTGTCGGTGTACACGACCGACGCCGATCCCTAGATCTTGGTGACGTGAGCAAAAACGGCTGTCGATATATATACATGTATTTAATCAACAAAGTGTCATACGTTATAGTTATGAACAGACACGAGCGAAAATCATTCATGTCTTCGTCGAACGTGTCTTTTCAGGTCCGAATTTTGGACAGGACTGTAGTCACATTGAGTGCATTTATGTGGTCTGACATTTGTGTGTACACGTTCGTGATGTTTGCGAAGTCCTTGCGGTTGTTTGAAAGCAGCACAACATAGCGAACATATGAATGTTCGTTGATCTGAGTGAATGATGTTCCAAATTGCGAGCAGTGTTGAATGACTTTGAACACAGGGTGCATTTGAATGGTCGTTCGTTGGTGTGAGCAAGTGAATCCCTTTTAAGATAGCAATTCGTTGTGTAGCGGTTTGCACGTGAACAAGACAGAACGAGGGGTTCCGTGTTGCCTTCGTTGATGTTGCTTCAAGTTGCTAGATTGTGCGAATTCGCCGTCACATTCGATGCATTTGAATGGTTTGCAACCAGAATGAATGCGAATGTGTGTGTTGAGGACCCACTTTTGTTTGAATGTGGCACCACATTGATTGCATTTATATGGTCGCTGGTTGGAATGAATGACTGAATGCATTTTCATTTCAGATTTTGATTTGAATGATTTCGAGCACACGGAGCAATCGAAGTCACGTTGTTGAGAGTGAGTTTGCTGGTGTTTTTCTGCGTTGTCCTTGCTCTTGAAACACACGCCACACTCGGCACACTCGAATGGTCGGTCGTCGGTGTGAACAGTGAGGACGTGGTGTTTTAGATGACTTTTGTCAGTGAAAGTCACACCACAAGTTGAGCATTTGAATGGTCGGTGGTCGATGTGAACAGCGAGCGTGTGGCGTGTCAGACCACCCTTCCGAGTGTATGTCGCAGTGCATATTGTGCATTTGAACGGACGGAGATTGGTAGACATTGCTTCACACCTGAAATTCGCGTAGGAATGAAACATGAGGTGCGATCGTCGAATGTGCTCCATTATCAGGTTCAAAAAAAGATCACGAGAAGTGAATAAAAAACGAAGAATTGAGCACAGCAAGAAGCCAACAAACTGAGCAACAGCCTCCTGCAATGAAACATCTTCTCTGTGCTGCTGCGCTCGCCTTGCGCGCACGTGTTGAATTGGCGCGTGTTTTAAAATGAAAGCAAATTGGTTGGTCGGTCGCCTGCTGGATGAACTTACCGGTCACTCGCGACAAATTCTCAAAACATGAACAAAGACGGATAGAAACAGCGAACGGAACACCATTTTACAAGTTCGCTTCTGACATTAAATTGCAAAAATCAGAAGAAGCGACTCTAAAACTAGCAGGATACGGATGTGTTACTGTTATTTATTCGAAAACACATGCGTGGTACAAATCAATGAATGAATCATTGAAATTTAAGCAGATTTTTATCGAACTGGTCTTTCCACATCAGTCGATCAAAACCGAAGGTGGTCACATCATATCGAATGTGTTATGGCTTGACGCTTGAGTGAGGCTGCTTCTGATGAATATGGAGCGGCGCTGGTTGTTTGAACGCAGCACCGCATAGTGAACATTTGAACGGCCGTTGATCGGAGTGAATGAGTGTATGAAGGTGCAGTTCTCCAACAGTTTTGAATGATTTTGAACACAAGGTGCACTTGAATGGTCGTTGGTCTGTGTGCAAGTGCATCCTAAGCACATGCTTTTTAAGGACGGTATTCGTTGAGTACGATTTTGAACAGAGAACGCAGACGTACAAGTCAGAACGGCAAGTTCCGTGTTGTGTTTGCTGATGCCGTTTCAAGTTGCTGGATTGTATAAATCCCACGTCGCATTCGGTGCATTTAAATGGTTTGAACCCAGAATGAATACGAATGTGTGACTTGAGGGCGTACTTCCGTTTGAAGGCAGCTCCACATTCAATGCATTTGTGCGGTCGTTCGTTGGAATGAATGACTGAATAATAAAATGAAATATTTTTCCTTTGCATTTCAAATAATAATGTTATGGATAAATGTAGTTTTGTGAAACCAATTTTGTTAGTACCTAGCGGAGCAAATTAATTTACAGTGGTCTTAACCTTATCTAACCTATATTACGCTGTCGCAAACCTAAATTAGGCGCACCTAATCACATTTATACACATTCATACGGCCTAGGTCAAACTGTTTCGGTCTCTGTTCCTAGACAGATTTGACCTGCACTTTCCAGCCGAGACCATCCTCAGTAGGAAACTGGAAGTACGTAGATATCTAGGCGCGTTCGCATTTATTCAAGTCTCATTCATACTGAGTAAAGGATTGAGTGAAGACTAAGGCTGGGTTAAATTGTGGAAAAATTAATGAAAAAGAGAAAAAGAGAGAGAATATGAGCCTTAGAACATTTCCGAATTTTCACTGACCGACTGTTCTCCGGTGTTGCGTCGTTTCTTTTTGGGTGGTGGGGGTGCCTGTGTGTGTTGTCCATTGGGGGACTGCTGCGTATCTTCCTGTCCTTGTCCACTAGCTGCGCGACGTTCGTCCTCGTTGATCATTTCACGAATGATTGCAGTGAATCCGAGAGAATCGTCCAAATTGCCAGGCATTAGGTTGCAAAAAAAGTCTGTTCTAAAATAGATTATGGAAAACGATTGAAGTGCGAAATAAAATGTTTCATATTGGGGAAGAAGCTGGTAAGGTTTTGGAAAACTTGTGTGTGTAAGAGAACTGAGCATGTACTGTGGAACTGTCATTAGGCTTTATGCCAGACTCAAACAGAGAAGTCAGTTACAATGTATAATCTCCTACTTTGCTATTAGAACTGATGTCATTTGAGCTCTCTTACAAAATTTAAAAATTGCGCGTTTGGTTTCGTCGCGGTAATGGTACTGTACATGTGGTTACTGTAGTTTCGTTGGTCATGTGGGTGTTGCTGTGTTGTAAAGGCGTTTTTCGTGTTTCCTTTGGCTATCGTATCATGTTAATGGTGTGAAGCATTTTCTAATGACATCCTTTTTCGTGGTGATACCAAATTTCCAGAACAACTGCTCGTACTTTCCCATAAATATCAGAATAGCATTATGTATATCTTCCTTTTTATGACCTTGATTTATTAAACGTTGAATCATTTTTGACACTTCTGTCACCCAGACTGCATGTTTATTTAGAATACGAATAAACCTTAGGCATTGGCCGATGATGGTCCCTTTTAGAACGCTGTAGTGCACACAGGAGCTGCTATTATAGTATTTTATAACCGGGAATTGAAAATAATCTGTTTTGTTGTAAAGGTGAAAACCATCCGTGCCTAGAGTTATCATTAGTTCTAGGTAGGGGATTTTTTTATTTTTTGGTGTTTCACAGTTTAGCTCAAGACTTTTGTCGTACATTTGTGTACTAATATGGGCAAAATCGTAGTTTATCGTTATTATGTCATTCAGGTATCGCATTATGCATTCTTTATGAACAATTGGTGGGTTACAGCGACTTAGGAATTTATATTCCATCATGCTAAGGGTCAGATCAGCTATAACTGGACTTGCGTTACCGCCCATTCCGATACCGTAGTCCTGCCTAAGTATACTGTCACCGAACTTTATGTAGGATTGGGTGATGACTTTCTCTAGGAGTTCAATACACTGGAACATGTCCATTATGAGATGTTTAGATTCCGGATAATCAGCATGGCAATAAAAAGTTTTGTTGAATTTTGGGTTTTTTGCAATAGCTATGTAGTTTTTACCGGAATTCCTGTAGAGCATGGTAATTAGTTCTTTCAGGTTGCTCAGTATTACTGCATGTGGTAACTTTGTGTATAACGTACTGAAATCAAATGTGGTACAAGCTTGTGGCTTGATATTGTTTCTTTCGCAGAATCGTATAAGTTGCTGACTGTTATCGATTGAAATATATAGCTTTCGTTTTGTTCGTTTTTCGCTTATTTTACAGTAATTTTGAAAATGTTTTTTGAAGTGTTTGAGGGCTTCCAGTAAAACAATAGACATTTTCTTAGTTGTTGCGTTCGCCGCTCCCACAATAAAACGGAATTTTGTAGGATTTTTATGTAATTTTGGAATGGCATAGATTGTTGGGATACAGGTGTCTTTCATAGATTCTGTGATATCTTTTGATCCTGAGAGTGCGTTTGTGGCACTTACTTGGCACTTTTTTATATGTTCTTCTGTAAAATCCGAATAACTGTATGTATTTTGCCCAGAGTCAGACGTTGAATGTAGTTCAGCTCGAATAATTTGTAAGTATAGCCGTTTGCAGACGAACCCATAATTATTGGGTGTCTTGTCGACTGGGCATATAACGAAGTCTCTTTGTAACTGTTTTAGGGCTTGCCAAGGGATATCATGGCATTTTGTCATGGTAGTAGCAAGTAATCTATTGTTTATTCTGCTTTCTATTTCACCAATGTATGACGATATATCTCTTAGATTGTGACGTTTTTTAATCATTTCTGCATATTCTTTGATTCGGGTCATAAGCTGTGTGTATATTGTATGCTTGTCTGCTGTAACGTTTGGTCTGAAATTCGTACCTTTTTGTAGCAGCATGCGCAGTTGGAGGTTTTGACAGATGTTATGATCACCAGTAACTACGTGACCATAAGTCTTGTCAATATATTTTTGGTTATTTGTATCGTGTTGCAGTTGCAAGTTGTAGCATCTATGTCTTTTATATTTACTTCCCGAACTGTTTTGTTGTAGTTGAACAAACTCTTAGAAAGTTTTTCCGGGTTTTTGTATACTATTTGAACCGGTTTTCGTTGACTGGCGTCAATAGGTAGTTTTCTTTTCACTACAGAGTTGTTGATAATTGTGTTTAGTATGACGTTCTCTACACTTTTGTTTGTGAATGGGACTATAATTCTGTCAAATTGCTGTTTTTCCATGGTACAATTTTTTGGTTCAAACTTTCCAGCCATAAAACCCATAATATGTAGCTTTGTACTGTGGCTTACATTCATTTGTTGAGCAAGTTTAT